>JAAXYX010002390.1:0-17704 GCA_036851915.1 Ptenothrix huangshanensis
GTAGGTACGTATATTAGTAATATGAATGCCACTATCTTTATCTTTAACGTATGAAGGTGACTAACACGTTTGAACTTCATGGCTCTGAAACCAAGCAATTTCTATTATCGCAGCGTCAAACTCCTATCGATGGGACGTTGTAAACTTTCTACAGGTAAAAATAAGAACGTAAATATTAGTATCTGGAAATCAGGATTGTTTAAGGAAAGTCTCCAACTAAATCTAATATCAGCCGTGATAGAACGTTCGATCTAATCACTGTTTTCTATTCAGAAATTTTATTTGGCAAGAACTCGAGTTATAAAAATTAAGTAAAAAAAATCAAAACTGTAAGTTGTACGTATATCGCAGAGTAATCATGAATGAAGAGCACTTTTATAAATTATGCATCTTTGCCTATCACAATTTCCGTCTAAAGCAACATGTATTATTTTGCTCGTACATATTCCGGATCATTGCATTCATTTTCCATCACAGTGTATATAAAGGAAAAAAAATAATGAATGAAGTAAGAAAAATGCAAAGATGTCGCGTTATCGCTGAATTGTCATTGTGCCACATGCTATAATTTATTTGCTATGCATTATTACCCAACTATCCACGGCACCTAAAGCCAAGCCACATCGTATCGCATCGCCAGGCCAGGTGTGAGGTAAGGAAGTGAGTTTAACATGGTGGAAGTTGCACATGCATTGCATATATAAACAAAATTATTACAGTCGATTGGGGAAGTACGAATGAAATTACATGGGATGATAAATCTACTGCCTTTTTTTGGCATCTTCTCCACAAAGCAGTTCGCATAAATAACTGTCAACTGAGGATTATCAGCATTGCATTTCCATAGGATTTGGATTTGACTTTCAATTTGGATGTCATTAGGAAGAAAAGATCGTCACTGCTTTGCTAGTGAGGTGTATCTGTATGTCATGCTGTTGTTATTATGCTGAAGTTAAAGGCTGTAGAATTTGAAACGAGAAAATCGAAGTTGACAGTTGACAGTTTCAAGACATATACATAACCTGCCTGTGTACATACATTATCTGTGCATTACGTTGTCGTTGTCATTAGCAGTTCGATATATTGATTCCGTTCCTTCATTCACAGCTGCAAACCAACACAACACATTTATTATTACAACAAGTCCTCGAGAGTATCAACATACGTTAAGTGGAAAGTGCAAAGAACGTTATCTGCTTACTGACTTCACCATGTATGAATGTAGGTACCTACATACTACATATATATGCAAGCAAAAATCCTTACGCTGACCTACAAAAGTAGAATTTCCATCTTCTCAGACAATACACATTGGACAGTGACAGGGAGTAACTTTCAATTTTTTACGATATCATAAAATGATCTAATGTTGATGAACGCCAAGTTGAAAACATTTTTTGTACTAAATAATTTTGAAAAATCAATTTGCGTACGGCATTTGTTCCTTTTCCTTTCCCCTACACACATCGTAATTTTTAAAGAGGCAAACGTGATTATTATATAATGCTTTTCATCCACTTCGGACAATTTTTAAGATGGAAAAAACAGTTTTCAAAATTATTATAAGTTTCGAACTAAGTAAGGGTAATAAGTTAACTTGAAGTAAACCCACACTATTTGGTGCATGTTGGACGCTAAAAATCGACTCAATTTAGTAGCTTCTTGAACGCAGCTTGAGTACATCTAAAAATCAAAAATGCACCTGAAATGCATTAAAAGTTTGTCTAAACTTTATCTTTTACTTTAAGATGTACTTCAGATGCACCCAAACTGCGTTCTATATAGACGATTATAGTTTGTCATCGTTGTAGATGAATTTTTTCTCGCTTAAGATTGCGCCATTTTTTCCGTGTATGTACGTAGACAAAAAGTAAAAGTTAGGAAACTATACGTAATTGAAAAAATATGGCTGCGCTGTTTCTGATTAATTTTAAAAACGATAAAAGGTAGTTTATACCAAGTAATGCAAATCGGTCTATTTACAGACTCGAAACCCAAAACATTCTATGTAATGCAAGCTCAGTACAGGCATACAAATTAGCCGTTGTTCTTTCTCTTGCAAACTGCAAAATACGCCATGTGGACACAAAAGTACTAATTGCAAATTTTAAACAGGAAAACCGTTGTACCGTCTTGACAAATGTTTAAACGTGACAAAACTACATTATACGTCGTCAACATATGATTGCAAATGTAATTATGTATATACAGCCTTTAGTAAACAACCTTGTAGTGCTTGATTGTTTACTCATGTTGTACAAACACCAAATGTCACACATGTTTGCCCCCCACAGTTCCGCAAAATGATCAAGAGTGGAATAATTAACATTATGTAATATTACCCTACGTTAGTTTATTACAAATCTGCGGAATATCACGTTCTACGAGCTGAACAAACTAATTATAAAAGAAAAGGAAACTTAGGTAAACGCATGCAACCGAACACCGTGCCCCGTTACAGTATTAGTACTTGCAAGTGAGAACTGTCTTTAAAATTTATTATAATTGGGTACATATGTACACATAATTATACCATCACAAGTTTTAGTGTACTACTGCACAGCAGTCTGATCATTCTTCGTTTATTCTACAATAATTGAGTATGTATATAGGCACGAATAATTGACAAACCTACTTTGAAAAAGTACAAACAAGGAAAAGCGAAGGTTCAACTTGAAGATGGCTATCATTTAATTTCAAAAATTAAGGAACACAATCTTGTAATATTAACGCACGCACAAAAGGAACATCACAAATATTTGCGGTACTTTGGCAGTAGTTCCATCACAGTTGCAAACGCCTTTTTATCCTGTATAATTAAACAATCATTTCACTAGCACCATTTACAATTCATTTTGCTGTTCTGCAACACTTGATTTATCCACACAGCAAGAGCAGATTAGCACAAAGATACGAACAACCAACTGACTAAAAAATGTCAAAAAAGGATAAAACCTCACAGTGATAATGAGAATGCATATGAATAAACATAAATAGGAATAAAACTTACATCAAAACTAATGGGGATCAACGAGGAAGCTAGGTTAAGGTAATTAGCCGCTTTCTTATTGTCGCTCATACTAATATAACACTTTGCAATGTAAAGACGATTTTCAATTGTTGGTTTCCCAATCGATTCTGCGTCCAGGAAGTGAGCTAGAGCTTCGGGTACTGTTGCAGTGGGTGGGGTAGAAAATAGTGCGGCTGCCATTTTTCTCTCCACCCAGCTTAACTGGGCTACCTTCAATTTAATTGAATTAAAAGTTTGATAAACAATAACCAATAATTAGCATTCAAACAAATACGAAACGATACAAGTCAGTATAATATTTTTATAAATAACGAAATTGGTTTTAATAATATTACCTCGAAACAAAATCTTCCTAACAGATGATGAAGAAATGAATCAGCTGGATTTAATACCAAAGCACGTTCCACATGCTCCTTGAATGTGAACCCGACGAGAATCCTATCTTTAACTTTGAGAAACTCACTGTGATTGCCCAAAGTAATGGCGTACCATTTATGTGCATCCGCCGAAGTTTCATTCAACTTCATAGCTTTCTCTGCATAGGACACAGCTAGTTACATACGGAAACAAAATGATAATAAAAATAAAAACTTATACAAAGACAAAGAAATTATATGAATATTACTTATAACAGAAAAACAAAAGTTTATCTTAATCCAAAACAGTTTTTACCATCCAAAAGCAATGATTTCTGAGTCTCTTTATCCTGCTGCTGGGCAGCTACCACGGACTCTATATGAGTAGCTCGAGCAAATCTCCAGAGAAAATCATAACGATTACCAAGTTTCTCATTATTCGTTTTTAGAGTTATATAAGCTTCATGTTGGTTACTTTTGGAACCTTCTAAAAGATCATCAATCCTTTGAAAAAACTGTTGAACTTGACGTTGATCCGTGACTGCTCTAGATTCCCTATAAGTGTTCAAATTTTTGCCGTTATGCGTCATAAACTCAAAATTAAGTATTGAACTAATTTTCAACAATCGTAAAAGCATCAGTATTAGTATTGACGTAAGGTAATTAAATTGATTACTCAACATCAGCAGACTCCTGCGTAAGGCTGATTTTGAACGGGGGAGCGGGAGCTGGCGAAGATGAATTTTCAGGATATATTACAGTCATTGCTAGTGACGGTGGCTGGTTACTTAAAACATCCGGCTTAAGTTTCGACCTACTTAATGCTGTAAATGACTTGCGAGAAGTACGTCCTGGACTTCTTGAACCAGTACGGATTTTTTTGACGGGTCCAGGAGATGTGACTTTAGCTGGATTTAGGACATTTAGTGATCTCCGACCAATAATCTTTGACCGTGCACGGGGTATATTTCTAGCTGGAACAGGACTCGATTCACCACTCCGACTTGTTACTTCAGTTTTGGGTGTAACTTGAAACTGTTTACTACTTCCGTCAATATTCTGCTTATCGCTTGGATTGTTAAACACCCTTGATCTTAAAATCTGGTCTGCGGAGGATTGCTCACTAGGTGATGTGACAATAGGCTTTCCACTTTCATCATGAAGTTTTCCTGCAACTGACTGGATTTGAAAATGTTCTTCGAGGCGATGTTTGATATAATTTGCGTAAACAGATAAAGAGCCTATAAATGCTCCAATTCCAACTATACCGAAAGCACTCAATAGTACCGCCCGTTGTTCCCAGAGAACAACAGAATCATCATCTGCTGGCGCTGTTCCGGTCTGTAAAGCCATTCCGTTAGTTTTATTTCGTATTGTTCTTTAATTGCCACCTTAATTGGACAGCATCTGAATATCGACGTTAACTAGTACGGAATAACACGTAAAAATTAGTGTCACCATATATGAATTTACAATGTAATCATTTTAGTGGCTAAAAATATCGTGCTAACCAGTGCGCGTTCGTAAAAAATGTATATGGGAACATTATACTGTCCAAAAGGGATTCCAACATATATGTATTAGGTATTATTCAGATATTTTGGTTTGTTTTTTTTGCTTTGTGACCAGGCACACATTTTAAATGTAAATAAATTGTCCTAAATAACAAGGTCGCTCATTATTAACCCCGAATTCCGTCTAATTTTCTTTTAATTAGGTCTAATTTGTTCAAAAATTTATGGCGTTCATTTTTGTCAATGGGGCCAGAAATATCGAACTGTAGGGATTTGAGCATTTTTATATATTATATTAAAGGTCATAATTAATTCACATTTAATAATTTTACAAATTGCCCTGGTCATAAAACAAAAACGATCACAGATGTACTCTAAATTATATGTCCATAGAACATGCTTTGGCCAGTTGTTAAAATCCCTTTAGGATAGTTAAAAATGTTTCCATGTTAGTGAATTGTAGTTACCTAGTAGCATTATTAATCATCCGTTATATAGAACCTATGAAGCTACTGACGACGCGATGAGCTGAATATGCAAATTCGAAATTCTGTCAAATATGACAAATTCATAACGAATGAAAATTAGTACGTACAAGATACAAGTCATACCAGTACATACATACATAATTCATCAGTTCATATTCCATAATGAGAAACGCCTAATCATGATTATCAACTTCGAAGAGATTAATCATTTTCATTAACAACAAAAAAGTCAAAGCTACACATTCGAATGCATAAATTAAATTATAATAGTAAATTCTCTAATAACTCCCCCTCTCTAATAACTCCCCCTCTCCAATAACTCCCCTGTCAAAAATCTGATTTTTGCAAATAACTCCTCCTCTTCAATAACTCCCCCTCTCTAATAATTCCCTCTCTAATAACTCCCCGTCTTGAATCTGGAATTCAGTTTAATTTCGTAAATGAAATTAAAATTTAATGTAATGTTTTGATTGCATTTATTTTATTTTACTTTAAGACTCAACTTTCAAGATGCCAACAAATACAAGCAACACCTTCAGTTGCGTAAGGAAGGTTAATAACTGGAGATTAAAATTAGTGGGAATAAACAGATTTCCAAAATGTGAAATGTGTCTTATAGTTATGATTTTATGATTTCACCTCGTTCATAATGTTAAGACGCGTTGTTTGAAGGCTTCACTATAATCTGCGGTGATCACAATTACTCGTCTTTTTAATATCAATGTTTGTGTGCTTATAAATTATGCTGTGAAAAACTTAATTTGTATTTAAAATCGGTGCAAAATTTTTGATTTTTGGAATAACTCCCCCTCTCCTTTAACTCCCCCCTTCTGAAAACTTTTGCAAATAACTCCCCCGGGAGTTATTAGAGAATTTACGGTATATTACACTTGGTTGATCCTTGGACATTTATCGCTGATCGTCAATCGTCGTCTATTGTACGTAATTACAATTAACAATAATGACATTCCTCCTGATGCCTAACGCCTTGGCTTATCACTAATTAACTCTCACAGTTTATGTTGATTTTCGTTTTTCTTGCTTGCTTGTTATTATGCTTCCTAATCCTTACAAATGAGTCAGACAACGTAAATGTTGAAGTCGAAATCAGATCCATCATTATTAATTATTATTCTATAACCGATTTCAATCTTTCACGACTTATTGCTTATTGACTTCTCTTGATAACTTGAAGCACCAGAAAAACGCATAACACTTCTCGTTTCATACCAACAACACGACCACCACCACGATGACAGAAATAACCATTTAATGTCAATGATGAATAATGACGTTCCTCAAGTCCTTAACACAATGCTATATTTATAATTATATCGCTGGTAATCATATAAAGAACAAAGACTGCTGGCAACTGTTTTTTAAATGATAACGCCATTATTCTGTAGCAGGATTTTATTTTATTTACGGCTAATTTCGTATTAGTTGAATACATTTGGTTTTAATTTTTCACTTAAAACATCATGGTGAACTTTTTTGCGTTTTTCTGAATTCTTGTCAATGTTTTAACAATAGTTTGAATTTGGAGAACTCGGGAATTTTTCAAACGGAGCCATTGAGATTAACAGTAGCGAAATATTATCGCGTACGTCTTCTTTCACTCAATGTCCATTCGCAATCACCAGTTTCTTCTTCTTCAGTTCAGATCACCAGTTTCACCAGATGCCTTGACCTTGCATATGATTGACTTTATTAACATTTTAACTTCAAAGGCAAATCATCATTTCCATAATTGATATGAGGAGTTATAATATAATTAATAAAAAATGCCGACTCATCTTTTTTGGATTTCTCCTCCTGGGGTTTACAAGAAAGCATAATGGGAGAGTGAGAAGACAATATCGGTCACCTGTTATAATTAACTTGTGGCCACATTTAGGGACCAGCCACGATGAGGCGCTCTCACTCTACATTAATGATAATTAAATAGTTTCAGTGTAATTTTCCGATTCATCAGTATATTGTATTAGATATTCATCCATCAACCATAAACTTTGATTTTTAAAAAATACTATAGCTACTAAACAAACAGAATTAACTCAGTCCACAGTCACACGTTACACTCAAATTCCTTGTATAAATCACAATAATAACAAATTTCGAACGAGAAATCAAACAATCTAGTGAGTCCCGTGCAATTGCAAGGCATTCTGTATTTCAGAAAATTGATTTGTGTCTCAGTCAGTCAGCAACCTTCGTTGAGTTCGCATCGTTTCCAATTTTAGTCTACAGCAAATCAGGATTTTTAATTTTCTAAAATTTTCACTAAATTATCAAGTGCTCAATTTAAAAAGCTATAACATGGCTTGCTGTGGAGTAAGCTATTTTTGAAATATTTACTGAACGTTTACAATTTTTGTTTAAATCCGAAAATTTTCTTATTCATGACTTCAAGCTAAATGAAATATTTTCCTGGCAATTTCAGGGTTGTTGCGGTTGTGGTTGCGGCTGTGGCTGCTGTTCATCGTGTTGCTCGTGTCCATTATGCGCCCCTGTTGTTGGTGGCAGGACGTTGACCAGTGAGATGCGCTGCTGCCCGCAAGCCCAGCCGATCATTTTAAGAGCCACAGTTCCTCCCACTTACTGCTGGATGTGTCCGAGAACCGTATCCATGTGTGGCTGTATGCGATGCTGATTCTACTGAGAACATTTTGGAAGTAAATAAAACATCTACTTGAACGCTGATATGCTATGGTAACCTACATGCCAGCGCAACAAAAAAACAAAGAAAAACTTCATCGGTGAAAGCAATCCTAAAAATTCATTTAATTTTAAAATTGTTAGTCAGAAAACGTATACAGATTCAGAAAATCGGGATTATGATTTATAATCGAGGTTTGGATTGTTTTAATAATTACTGAAAAAATGCATTGAGTTTATCAAAATTATAAAAATTGTTATAAGCTGTAGACTCGGAATCGAAATGAAATAAAGAAAGCTTGACTGGAACTCAAATATTTTACCGCTTGGTAGCGATTAATGATTTTATATTTTTTTTATATTTCTTAAGTTTACCCATATACGCGAAAACTGATTGCAAAATTAATGATAAATGTGCGGCTTATGTAAATTTAATGATGTAAATTATTCGTTCGCAATTATTGTTTAGTCAAAAAAATAGAATTTTATTTTGTTCTATTAAATTGTCGATTCCATTCAAAAGTACGAGAACGAGATTCGTAAAGGTAATCCGCATCAGTACTGGTATAATGCATACACTTGACAACTTAACAACACATGAGAAAAATGGAGAAAAGAAATATCACAATAAAGCATAATATTGACGACATTCTCCGCAATCAGACGCACGAAAATAAAAAAAATTCAAGAGACATTCCATATAAACAGAAACAGCGAGAAATGTGAGCGCAACGTATCTAGTACTAGTGCCTACTACATATAGTAGTACCTACATATATAAATGTAACTCACATCCCCATCATATCATATACTTATCATATCATGACATCATAACAGAAAAAACAAGAATATTTTTGGTAGAGAGTTCAGTTTGAGTGTGCATACAAGGGCAGTAATACAAAATAATTGCATAGGAATTTCATTGTTGGAGTTAATTGTAGCCTCCAGTGGTACCAGGAGCTCCGGTTCCTCCAGTGGATGGTCCACCAGTAGTGGTTGGAGCGCCGTAGGCAGAATTGTCAGCAGCAGCAGGACCATTGGTGCCAGGGCCAGCAGTATTGTCGGCAGGAGGGCCATAAGCGTTGTTGTCGCCTGCACCACCATCATTTCCTCCTTGGTTTCCTTCGTTGTTCCTGTAGCGGATGAAGTAGACTTCGGGTTTGGATGGTGGTGGGGGTGCTGGAGTGGTAAGAATGACTGGACGGTTCTCTTCATCGGAGGGTTTCTTGAGAAGGACGTAGACCAAGGTCTTCTGTTCTGGGGTGGGGTCAACGAGGTCAGCGAGGTTGATTGGGGCTGGGGTGGGTGGGGCAGGGGCTTTGATGAACAGGATCTTGTAGTGTTTCTCTGGGACTCGGGGAATGACGGGGCGTGGTGGGCGGACTTCAGGGGCCTCGGATGGAGCGACGTGGATGTAAACTTGCTTTTGGATTCTTTGCACTTGGGGAGCGTCATTTCCAGGTCCGCCATTTCCAGGTCCGCCATTTCCTGGACCACCATAAGCAGTGTTGATTCCATTAGCTGGTCCCTCATTGTATCCACCTTGACTTCCACCTTGGTTACCGCTAGGGCCATTGTTGTAGCCGCCATTGCCTTGTTGTTGCTGTCCTTGTCCTTGAGCAGGGCCATTGTTATAACCTCCTTGGCTTCCAGATCCACTGCTGTATCCACCTTGATTTCCACCCTGGCTACCGTTACCGTTGCTATATCCACCTTGATTTCCACCCTGATTACCGCTACCGTTGCTATATCCACCTTGATTTCCACCCTGATTACCGTTGCTATATCCACCGAATCCTTGATTTCCACCTTGGTTCCCGTTACTGTATCCACCCTGGTTTCCTCCATGGCTTCCACCTTGGTTGCCACTACTGTATCCACCGCTTGATTGACCACGGTTTCCTGAAGAAGATCCACCACTGTAGCCACCGGATCCTTGTTGTCCTTGTCCTTGATTACCATTGCTATATCCACCTCGGTTGGAAGAGCCTCCTGAGCTGTAGCCACCAGAGTTTCCTCTATTTCCAGATGAGGATGAGCCACTGCTGTATCCACCACTTGATGATTGACCTCGGTTTCCTGATCCTGAAGATCCACTGCTATATCCACCTTGGCTAGAAGAGGAAGGACCGTTACTGTATCCACCACTACCGGATTGACCACGGTTTCCTGAAGAAGATGATCCGCTGCTGTATCCACCAGATGGTCGGTTTCCACCGTTACTGTAGCCACCTTGGTTTTGGTTACCAGAAGAATATCCACCGGATGATGGACGGCTACCTGAGGAAGATCCACTGCTGTATCCACCAGATCCTTGGTTTCCATTTCCACCGCTGTATCCGCCACGGCTTCCAGATCCGGAAGATGAACCACTGCTATATCCACCACTGGATGATGAGGAACCAGATGGACGGCTACTGTATCCACCACTGCTTGATGAAGATTGACCGCCGGAAGGACGGCTACTGTATCCACCACTGGCTGATGAAGAATGACCGCCGGAAGGACGGCTACTGTACCCACCACTACTTCCACTGCCAGATTGAGATCCTCCACTACTGTATCCACCGCTGCTTCCACTTCCTGAAGATGAACCACCGATGCTATATCCACCATTTCCATTCTGTTGGATGGCAATGCCAGGAGCACCACTAATAGTGTATCCACCACCGCTTCCAGAGGAAGATGATCCTTGATTGTATCCACCGGTAAGTCCATCCAAAAGTCTTCCAATGAACCCGGAAACAGGGTTATTGTTATTGTTTCCACCACTGCTATAACCACCAGATGAAGGGGGACCGTAGCTAGGCAAAGGTGCTTCGGATGACACGGAAGCTACCAGCATCCCCGTCGATGCTAACAACTGTCAAAATCAATCACAAACAAGAAACCACAGTGATATTAGAAAAAATCACTTGAAATTTTAAAAACTCGCAGTTAATTGTATTATTAAAAAATGAACTAGTTTATAATCAAAGAAAAATAAAAGGAAGTCTCGTGTTAAGAAAGAATTAGGTAATGCAGAGTTATGTAAAAATTTGGGAATAAGTCTCACCAAAGTAAAAATCATGGTTGCAAAAAATATCTAGGAATTGAAATTTTCCCTATTTCAAGAAAACCAAGTGGAGGAAATAATGAGGCAATGAGAAAAGCTAGAAAAATAAATAGAAACTGAGAAGATGTTCTCAAGTGGAAGATTGTTAGATAACTGATGCTTTGTTGGAAGACAGTCTCGCTTTTTAAAGGACTTGGACATCCCTATGTCCCTTCATGGCTCAGTCATGCCATCGCATCGTCTCACCCTGTCACTCTATCAAAATAAGAAAATTCAAATTATAAAAATCATATGTCGTCCCACAATAACATTAGAACATAAGCATAAACAGTATACTCATTCTATATTGTACGTAGCATTCCATCCCAATTCCAATTCTAACTCCAACTCCTACCCCCCTGTATATATATAAACCATAATCATCGTCGCCCCATTAATGACAACAGCAGCAGGCATAAGCAAAAGTCCTGGGTAAAGGTGCCACACACACGTAACTAATACTCTACTCTAATTAATGCGAAATCTCCAAGTATCATTCAGTCAGTCACCCAGGCAGTCACTCATTCCGTCAGTCACTTAATTAGTCCCAAACGCACAAGAGTAGTACAACAATGTAGCCAAATCAAAACAAACCAAGCAGAAGTAGAAGCAGAAGCAGTAGCATCAGAGAAAATAAAAAGGAAGAGTCCTCCGTATCGTACGTACAGTGAATATGTGTACAGTGAGCCTGAGTGAGCTGACCTAGACATGCAAATGGCCAACATGTAATTATGTATAATACTACAAATATACAATACATAATCCAACATGAGCATAAGCATCCTCTACCTATATAAAAACTCGTTGCATTTCCTTTTCGTAATTTGAGATTTTGAAACAGATAGGATGTGAAGAAGCACTATGAGTCGAACGCACAGCACGGCAAAACAAATCAAAGGAAACCAAATCGTATGAATGAACTGTCTGAGAACGTCAAACTCTACATCTACAAATGAGGACCAAACGGGTTTATGCATTAAAAACATCAACATCAACATCTCCAAAGTAAGCAAATAACAGTGTAAAAAGTAAAATGCCATTACAATCACCTGCACTTACAACTGTCAACGTTCACAATCACAATCTACCAAACGATGCTACACGATATCTGTACGTTAAAGCAATATGTCACGATACGATGCAAGGCACCAAATCAAAGTGGTAAGAACAATAAAAAAATTACGATGTGATGGTGGAGGTTTGGACGTTTGTGGGAGAGAATTTCGCATCGCATCGTATCGCATCGTCGAGACAACGTGTTGAATCAAGTCAAGTTACGTCGAGTATTTTCGTATTTTCGGCATCCAAATGTTAAGTTTTTCTGTCAAATAATACTGAATACATACTTCACTAGTCAGCATTCAACAACTGTTTTGGTTTTACTTTATTTCCACTCGTTTCATTTCATCCTGCATCGTTGATCGTCCATCGTCTAAAGTTTCAGGCTTTTCAGGCTTTCAGCTTTTTTCTACTTCCTCTTCCCATACAATATATAATGGTGGAGATATCTAGGTAAAGAAAGGAACGAAATCATCATTATTCAAACACATAACACGATGCATGCATACATTCAATATTATTCACTTAGTACCTCTACATAGTTAATTTCAATTTCCTCAATAAAGAAATCTAAAATAAGGCGACAGCAACCGTACTAAACAACTAACAAGAAATAACTAATAATCCACAATGAACAACTACAAACTGCAAAAAAGTTATCCTGCTACTGACCAAACCAAACGTACCTACAGAAAAAGCATAACTACCATAGTAGGTAAGTAAGTACAACTATTGGCTTTGAGTTTCGTACCGACCAGCTGTCTGTAGCTTTTCTTGTTTTACACTTTATGTGCTAAAATAACTTTGCAGTTAGTCTTAAAACGTTACAATTTTATAGACTTGAGAATATTTCTGAATATTTTCATTTCCTTTCTGATTCAACGATATTTCTTTCACTTTGACTTGATTTCGAAACGATTGGACAGCATGTCCATTAGATGAGCATAAACATTAACAGCTAACAACGGACAGATGTACCGTCGCGACGGTGCATCTGTCGTGTCAGTTGTCAGGTCAGTTGTTAAGCTTGTTCTTGTTCTTGTAATAGCATAGCTGTTTTTACATTTATCGGCTATGCTGACTATGTCGATTGACGATTGATTTTAGTTCTATGCGTCTAATTAATTAAGTGATGAATACCTAGGTACATATAGCGTCGGCGTTGGTGAATGGAAAGAAATAAAACAAGTCTATATCCGACAGACTATTTTGATTTTATCGTCCACCTGTCTATGTGTTTACTAATTTTGCACGGTATAACTAAATTATGCAATTACCTATGCGAAGAAACAAGATTTTGCATTCGCTTAATTGTATACTGAAAATCTCATAACCGTGACGATGCGTATACTAATGCTGCTCTATGTATCATATGCTGCTGCGGACGATACATAGCACAAAATAGAAGATAAAAAGGGAGTCTGCCCCACAATGTTCTCCATTCCCAGTCCCAGTCCCAGGCTAGGCTGTCAGGTCAGACGGTCAGAGTCACAAATAATTTGCTCTGCCGGTACCACGTTTATTAATTACATAATTACGACGTACGACGTACTTAAAACCATAACACAAGTGCGAAAGTGCAAACTCTTTTTCACTTCTCGCTCAAATTTTCCGCTATAAATTCATTTTTAAATCCCAAGTACATAATTTCCTAATTCTAATTATTCGTTAAACAAATATATAGGGCATCAGTTTCCGTTTTCGTTTAATTCGTTCATACCAGAAAGACAACGATGATGTCACTGTAATTCAGTGTCAGCGAACGATTTCCATTTTTTAAAATGCAATCACTCTCTCTCCTCAAACTGATTTCGTCTTCTCCTTCAGTCCTCACGCAGCATGTAATGTGAATAATATAGCAAAAGTGAAAAAAATGAGATCCGGGTACAAAGTTACACACAGTCAAAGTCAAAGAACTGTGATTGCATTTTTGTATAATTATCGGTATGCCTATTGGATTTCGCTTGATCATGGTTAGCACAGAAAACGTTGCATTGGATTGTGTGGTTGAAGGATGTTGTTGTTACGAGATGTAAAATAATTGTAATTATATGTTAATTATATTGATTTCTCCCTTAATTTATAATGGGAGATAAGCATGCATTTTCACACAATCTCAAGGAATATGCATTTCGTAGTTTTCTAATTATTTTTATTTTGATTACCTAAAAGTGTAATTAGTAATATATGTATGTTCCTGAAGGTAGAACGTGTTTGAGCACTTTTTGAAAAGTTAGAATATGTATGGAGAGTGAGTGTCAGTAGCTAATTGCAGTTTACATGTGCTCAAACGGTTGAGTATTAATTATTTTTTGTAATTGCAGATATTTCAGTGTTGAAATAATTTTCAATTTTTGATAGCATTTTCTGCAATTTCGAGGATACAGCACTGAATTGATTATTTGCTAACGGTGAACTGTGAAAATTGTATTTGCATATGATTTGGGCTTCCTGTAAAGCCAATAATTTTCAGCATGAATAATTACGCATTATTTCAATTTTCCATCTCGAAGTAAAACAAGGAAGTTTTACACAAGACAGGATTACCTAAATTATACATGCACGTCTAAAAAGTAGTAACCCATTCTGGTTTATTTTTAACAATGGAGGAAGTACCATTTAGAAGTGAGATTGAAACAAGCACATAATTCATTTACAAAACATAAGGTCCGAACAATGTAAATAAAATTGACTTTTAGAATTATCAGAAAGTTACTGGTTACAGTATTAGGTATGTAAGAAATGGCAGTTAGTAACAAAATCACATCCTCGGCCTTTTTCAAGGCATGAAATAAAAATTCCGATGGCAAGTTACATTCGGGGATAATAATAATATTAACTGTGTTTTGAGTACAATAAAACCATTAACTTTGGTAGACAGAATTATGTACTAATTATGTTAAGGGGGTATGCCTTACACCTGTGGGAATTCACTTCCACGGTGGATTCCATGTTTAGCACCTTCAACTACACCACATAACTCATGTTTTCATATAATTACGTAATAAATACTCATGTCGCTCTCATTAAGACACCATTATTTATACATGCATTGTACACCTATGCCATGTAAGTAGTGCAGATTTTATCTGACCAAAACAAAACCTAAATAATTTAAGTACCTTATTATTATTTACTGTGTACTAGGTAGTATTTCATATTCATAACAATGACAAGACGACTTATCTTTAGTTATACTAACTGTATTACGATTTACGACTCAACTTAAACAGAGTTCCCTGTTAATAATTGAGTAAGCTTTAATTCTAGAGAATTTACTGAACTTGAAATTTGGATTGAAAATCATTCCGTTGAAACTTGAAACACATGGACGCAGATCCAAGGGAATTAATTATATCATTATTATTTCATTAGCAACGACACCGACTGTCACAAAAGCTATGGTACTTGAGTGCTATTTAATTTCGACTCAATCTAACACTAATTTAAATGTAGGCAACTGGGTGAGTATTGAAAATAGTAAACTGCCGTTGATTACTAACATATACTCAAAGCAAATAGTGAGTCACACAGACAGATTAGCAGATTAAAGTACTTATTCAAGAGAATCAAATGCGTACGAGAGTTCAAAGTGCAATTCTGGTGAACAAGAAAAGACTCACTAGTTCTGGTAATTATGCACCTACTACATACATACATCTTGACTGTGAATGTGACCGCAGTTTCAGTGTCCTATTAGCAATAATTAATTCCATAGAATCAATAGTTAATACGGTCGCGATTGTACATTTTAATCACTTTCGACGTCGACGCTGACGCTGACGTCCGCGAAGATTATGATTACCTAAACCTACCCATAATACATACACGGATGATATCATCGCAACACTTTAAACCTCCTCTAAAACATCAAAGCAAAGAACTTCAGCTGAACTGAACTGAGTGTAGTCGATAATGGCAGAGCAAATTAACTAAAGTTGTAAATGTTCAAGTTATTTAATCAACAGTAACATATGTTACGTTACAGATAGTTCCATGAAATGGAACTTGTGCTTACAGTCGGCGAAATTACTAGTAGTATTTACTATTACTACGCCTTACACTACCTACATAATTATTTGCATTACGATTTAGTCTACCACTTCACATTAAATTCAAACCGCCTGAAACCAAAAATTTTAAGATCCGTGTAAATAGCAAATGGTAAATATTGAGTCAACTACGTAGCCAAATAACGTCATTAAAATATCACTACATAGTAAATCAATAGCTAAAATGAGCTCCAGCAAATGCTTGAAAATATGAAAAATAAAAAACTCCATTTTTTTACACATTTTCCTTCTTTTTTCCTTCTTTATAATTCATTGTAGAAACGACATGGTTTCGGAGGAAATATGAGTAATTGAGTTATTCCAGTATAAAATTCTCCCTCACGTTTAGTTACGTATTAAGGATATTTTGGAAAATATTCGTTCTGAAGTGTACATACTACAGAATTATAAGTAATTCTGAACTGAATTACTATAAATTATGAATAATTCAATGGGAAATATTTGCCTGCAAACAGAAGTTACGTATTTGCTATTCCGAAAAGATTAATTTGCATTTTACGTAATCCAGTACACACAGAATTGTCGGCTCGAATCCATTAATCCATTCTATAAAAATATATTGCTATACTGCACATATACCTATACTGCTTTTAAATCAACAATCACCACCTCTCGCTTTGAACAAAATTCATACTATCTTTATAGGGATAAGTACAGTCGAGGTTAACATTTTGGAAATGCTATGAGGTAGGGAAAACGGATTAAAGTGCAGCAATGACTTAATAAAGTTTTTTCTCTCTGGAAGAATTTTTTAAAATCCACTAAAAAGAAGTTTCTGCTATTTTGGAAATCTTACAAGCAGAACAACATCAGCTACTTTTGAAAGCATTAAAACATGCAACAACTCTCGTTTTGCTGTATACAACTTTTGACATAATCTACTGCAGTTTTCGAAATTGCATCGCTCAGACAAATATTTAGATTTCAATAGTTATCCTAAATATATATAATATATAATTACCTAATCAAGTACAAATGCTGCCTAGAATTATAATTTCAAAACATGTGTATGAGTAGAACATTCTGCTTATTTGCATAAAGTGTAAACAGAACTAATTATGCTCTTCCAGAAACTTTATAAATAAACAGTTCTGACGTTTTTGAAAACAAAACTTGTAAATAAAATTTGAAGCAATTTTTGAAAACGAACATTATAAAAATAATCAATTGCTACTTCAGTTCCTTGCAGATAATGCAGACCGCAAGCATACCAGTATCAATGTCTTTTCTAGGAACGAAAATTCCATGATTCGTTAAATAGTTTTATAATACTGCATTACATACACAAATGGGACTTCTCTTCACTCCTTTGCATGTACATATGCACCAAATTGTTAAACTTTTGTAACACTCCTAAAATTATGTGCAGGTACATATGTGTACATACGTAACAATTTGTTACGTTTTGTACTTTAACCGAAATGTAGTTAG
>JAAXYX010002391.1:0-17700 GCA_036851915.1 Ptenothrix huangshanensis
TCCCGGTGGCGGACTTGGCGTTGGACCCGGCGGTGGACTTGGCGTTGGCCCAGGGGGTGGCATAGGCGTTGGTCCCGGCGGTGGACTTGGCGTTGGACCCGGTGGTGGACTTGGAGGAGGCCGTGGCGCAGGACTTGGAATTGGATTTGGAGGTGTTGGTGACGGCGGTTGTGGACTGGGTGTCGGAGAAGGAATTGGTGTCCGGGGGGGTGGTCTCGGAGTACAGTCTGGGGGATTCGTTTGTGGAGTAAATGATGAAATTTCGTGGTTGAAGTCTGAGGTTGATTGTGGTCCTCTGACCGAGTTATCCTCTTCAGCTTGGGATGTCGATGTGATAATGTTAAGCCATATGAGAAGCTTCAAATAGTAATATAAAGAAAGCCAAAGTTATGCGCTCAGCCCGTAATGTATGTATGTTTTTGTAACTGGGGTAGTTTTAATTTTTAGGTACACTAAAATATCGTTGTATCGACACTCGTTATAGCGTCAATCTTGCTTTAACGACGGTATACAACCTCCCCTTGAAAACCTACGCTCTCCCATGTTAAATAGTCTCGTATAACATCACATTCTATAACGACATATTCGTTATAACGTCATGCTTTGACGTCCCCTACAGTTACACTCACGTTCAATTTCTAAACTTTATAACATCTTGGATTTTTACTGGAGTACCTCCACGAATTAGAAAACCTTATTTGAACAATCTAGGCTCAGGACGCTTAATCAGCCATCAGTTCAGGAGTTTTAAATTCATAGAGAATCAGTCCACCATGAAGGACCCCTAGTTAAATGGGATGTGATTTTGTGCATTTGTATTATGTTACCAAAAGCGTTGAGTGAAATATTAGTTTAATCTTTTTTGGTAACCGATATAAATATGTGCAATATTTACCGCAAGACAGTAAAATAGGGAAGATAAGTTAAGGTCTCTGTGGATAAAATTAAATCAATTAACTTAGCTAAGCGTTTGTTCAAGTACACAATGAAGACTGACACCCATGTCTTATTTTTTAAACAATTATTATGCTTTTAAAATCATAATTATCAAATTCTGTATTAGTTTTCAAAAAATGCCTTAAAAACTATAGCGCCTAGTTAAATGCGTTTAGTTAAAAAAATTCCTATAACGTCATCTCGTTATTACGTCTGAAAACTTGCTCCCCGTGAGGTGTCGCTATAACGAGATTTTACTGTATATCTTACCTTTAACCGGGCCTCTATTTTTCGTTTTTTACGTTCCTTCTTATTTAGTGTTTTGTGCTGATTCCAAATTTGTCATTGGTTTTTGTATCTCACTTACAGGAGCCGAGATATTCAACTGCAAAGTTTACGATTTGCCTATGTTTTTTAATGGCATGTACATACCTAAGAACTTCAACACGAAACAATTACTAGTGTTTATGGTTAGGTTATTTTACATGGCGGGGGGGGGGTTTGGGTTGCGTAGCGCCCCCCCAATTGCAGGGGGTCTGGGGGGTGCAGCCCCCCAGCCGCTGGGGACTCCGAAGACAACAGCTCAGGTTTGTCCTGGCGACGTAGGAGCCAGCCACACCGAAGGTGCGGAAAACCTAAGCCGTTGTCTTTGGACTGGATAAGGGTACGGAATTAGGTAGGTATATTTCAGCAATAATGCATATTTTCGTGTATTGGTTCGAAATTATTATAATTCGAGCAAGTACACAAAAACGTATATTCTTACGTATGTACATGCCATTGAAAAATATAGGCCAATCGTAAACTTTGACCTTGAATATCTCTGATCCTGTAAGTGAGCGACAAAAACGAATGACATATTTGGAATCAGCATAAAACACTAAATAAGAAGGAACGTAAAAAACGAAAAAAGAGGCCCGGTTAAAGGTAATTTTTTCCAATTTTAATTTTGGTTTAATGTTTGTTAGTTTAAGTCAGCATAGTTGTACGTCGTAATTGTATATATCTGTTTGGTGTATTGCTTAGTTTAAATGTAGGTAGCACAAGTTTTAGAAATAAATCACGGTGTTTACCGATGATACATAAACTTTGTACTGCTAGTACCTATTTTGGAATTGACTTGTTCTTTGTGGTGGTTAGAATGAAAATATCGAATGCTGTTGTCATTTAGGTAATGAATTAATTACGTTTGGGGTTTCTCTTTTATCTGTACCTTCATATCGATTAACATGTATTTTATCATATGGTAGATGTTTATTATGCTATTGCTTCTTCATATCGTCGGTGAATATGGAAAACCTCCAGATTGCAATTTGCCGTTAGTAAGAAAACCTCCATATTGAAGTTAGTTGCTAATAAGAAAACCTCCAGATCGCAGTTTGTCGTTAGTAAGAAAACCTTCAGATTGCAAGTTCACCATACTTCCAAAACCGCATTATTGCATGCATTGGTGCAGGTTCCTAAATCTCGTCACTGGGTCGCCAGGTTAAAGTGGGTGATTATGCTAGCAAAGCGGAACTTCGCAGTGAAGATGAAGAATGAAAATCTACAGATTGCAATTTCCTGTAAAAATCTCCAGATTGCATTAGAATTATATCGTCGTTGAAGGTGCAAAAGTTAACATCCTCTCAGAAATCCCATAACGTTACGAAAAAGATGTTAAGTTTTGCACCTTCAACGACGATATGTACTACCGTAACATATGGATGCAATATGGAGGTTTTCACAGCAAAATGCAATCTGGAGGCTTTCCATATTCACCGACGATATGTTTTCTTAGTGGTATAATTTTTAAAGAAACTCTGTACCTCTTATTTTATTATACATATTGCATTATACTCATTTATCTTTTAAAGTGTGTTCATTGCCTAATACCGTAAAACTTCTAATTATAGCCCCGGCTGCCATTGTAAATATTTGCTTTTCTCCCTTGTCATCGTAATGCTTAAGCATAGGATTTGACCCGGCTAAATAAGGAAGCAGGCTATTATTAGACGTTTTACGGTATTTTAATTTTGTCAGACTTTAGAATGCATTAAAGGAAAATCGAAGACCTCCGAGTCCGAACACCTAAATGCAAAATTAATTAGGTTCGTAACTTTGCCGCATGTACGTACGCATTGTTCGACGTTTTAACTACCTACCTTTGATAGGGTGGTTTCATACCGTATCAACAAAGTGAGTACCTATGTACTATGACACTTATATTCATTCAAAAATCGATTTAATATGATTATTCCGGTTCCGGTTTCGTACTAATTTAAAAATCATGCGTATGAATGAAACGACTACAATTTAATATTGAAATCTTATTTCAAAAAGTGAAAAAAGTTATAGTATAAGGAAGGACAGTAATGGGAATATAGTAAGGTTTAGCTTGCTTATACCTAGGTATTGAAATGATATTATATTGAAATTTCCGAAATTGTGCAGTTTTGAAAAGTCTATTATTGCTTAGTTACCCTCTATTTTGAAAATCTTTATTTGTTAAATACACATGTCGTCGATGAAGGGTCAAAATGAGCTAAAACCCAATGGCTCTAACAACAATATGACCTAAAGCTAAATGAAAAGCGCTTTAAAATCAAAATGACCTAAATCCACATTCAATACTAATGGATGCAGGACATTTTGTTTTTAAGTCGCTTTGGATATAGGTTTCCTAGTTTATAGAGCCTTTTTTATTAGCTCATTAAGACTCTTCATCGACGATATTAATTCCTTTGCTTTAAATAAAAAACTCGAAGAGCTAAGTACGCTATAAAAATTAAACAGCCTTAAAACAGAAAAAATACATCTAGAACGCTGAAAACAGATAGTTTTTACTATCTTGAAGGCAGTTTGGATGCATCTGAAGTGCATCGTAAATTTATTATAAATACGTTTTAGAGTGAAGGATGCACTTCAGATACACCAAACTTCTTTCGCAATAGTACTAAATATCTGTCGGTAACGAGTTGAATTTCAATCACATCATATACATATACCTGTACTTCTAGTTACTGCGAATATTTTACGAATTCAAGGAGTAATACATTCAATTAATTCCAAACATTAAATGACTTATTATGACGTTCGTAATACCAACTCGAGGTTCGCTATAAAAATGAAGATAAAGCGCTTAAAATAAACTAAGAAAAACTACAACTTACGGTTAGAAGGAAAATCCTTCTTTTCCACCTTTCGGTTGCCATTTTTCCTGTACCCTTGCAGGCTGCAGGCACGCTTTGGTTTGGCTTGTTATTTTCCTATGATGATTGAAGGTATCTGTATATCCAATAATTGCAATTCCTTAAGGAATCTTCAACTCCAGAATCCAAACAGTAGACAATCGGTACTACTTGGGACTCTTACTTTTTTCACTTTGTTCTGCAACAGTCTGTATTACAGATGTACAAATGATTCTAGATATCTTGGCGGAGTGTCTTTTGGTCGAGTGAAAAATATTTGTTTAATTTTTGATAAATTCCGATTATTCCCGAAATCAATTAAATACGGTTGCTTCATACATTTATTTACTTAGGTATTTGCAATCCAAGTAGCATACAGCATACTTTATACATTTGTAAGTCTGCAATGTGGAATATAAACTCATTTACTTGAGTACATGCAATAATGTGCTGATATATTTCCTTTGCAAACAATGCAACTCCTTATTGAATACGAAAGGAGCCTCCTGTCGTATTCAGTATTGTAAGTACACCCTACTAAATCTACTGATTTCGTACTCTTATGAGTTGCTGTAAAAGCGATTATATGCAATGCTGTAAAATCATAAATATACTAAATGAAAAAATACAAAGTATTACATATTTAGGAACCTATCCTACACTCAGGTTCATAATTGCATGCTTTTGAAATGGCAGAAACTCATAACTAGACATCTTCGCTAACGAGGCAAAGTCGCGGGACCACAATGTTTAATTAGCTTACATTTTCAATTTTGCTTTTAGTGAAAATTGTAGTTCCGCAGTTTTGCCTCTTCATTGACACAAATACAAGTACAAAGTACAACTATCCTCTTTAAGAAAAAGTAAGTACACTGAAATTTCGTTTTAGCGATATCCTTTATAACGTCCATTTGCCTATAATGACAACACATACCTAATTTTAATATTGTTATTGAAAGCATTTAGAGTAAGTGATTGACGTCAATATTGGCTTCAGCTGAAACAGCAGAATAAGTTCAAAAACAAGTTTCTTTGCGATAAGGATTGAATTTACAAGCAATTTTAGTAAAACGAGACATTAATTTTCCAATAAATTCATGATTGATGTTCAGTTCTGGAACGTACCTGGTTCCTGAGAGACTTAGAGTGTGTAACTTTTGTGAGTATAGGTACTTTGGAATTTCCTGTTCTCATACCAGTCTATACTAACCTGTGGAGGCTATAGATGTAATATGTATGAGCAAAGTGGTTAGTATACCTAGAATGATTTTGATTTTATTATGATTTTCGTATAATTTTTTTTTCTTTGTAACTGGACGTTGTGCATAACATCCGACAAATGTGTCCCGGGGACAGAGGTGTCTTTGTAGCGAGATTTCACTGTAATTATGTCAGATACATACATTTTGTATATCTAATTATCAATTATTGTTTGCCTGTCTTTTTATGTCCCACAAGAAGAATTGTAGGACATCATGCATTGTTTTAAATTTTACGTGGCTGCTGATCTTCTTAACTTTCATTTTAAACAATAGTATTAATGAATAAGTATTAGCGATTTTAATTATTGGTCCTTTGTTGGCATTTTTCAAAGATATTTTGCTTGCTTAGGAAGCTCTCATGAGTTTGCATTTGCTCATTCCATCCAAGATTCCACGGACATGCAGCAGATTGAAAGCGGAAACGATGTTTGTTTAATGATTCTTAAGCAACAAAATGCAAGGGTAAGATAACATCAGCTGCACTGAATGTATGTTATGTATTGTAGTAGCTGCATGGCAATGCGCAGAATTTCCAAGCAGCTCATCTTTCGAGATTGACAATGACACCATGTTATTTTTCTTATACATACAGTCGTAGCCGTTGGGAAAAGGTTAAATACCTTCGCAAAGGCAGTTGAAGTTTTTCCTAGCTCACTGGGTGCCATATTTCTAATAAATTAAATCGGAATCTTATTTATATTAAAGCATTTAAAAAATCAACAAATTCCAATGTGTCATCACATTCTGTATGTACGTTATTCTTTAAGCTAATCTTTCTTGACATTTTACTATTATTTGATTTTATCTTTCGTTTCCTGCTATTAGTATAATACCATAGTTATAAATATTTAAATGTAGCTCAAAATATCAGTTTGTTTTCATATCTCAGCTAGTAAATGAGTGCAATAATTGAATGAGTCTACATCTAGGTATAACAGTAATTATGATTACGAAAAATGCAAAAAAACGACACTACAGGTGTGGATGTGTAGTTCGAAGGAATAGTTTGCTTTGATTGTAAAATAGAATTCAAAATATAGGGCATACAATTTATTAATTAATTAATAAATCAATTATATAATTAATTACATTATGCAGTATAATGAATCGTCACAACAATCTTCCGTTTACTTCTTTCCGTATTCGTAATATGTAGTAATCATTATTAATTAAATATATATCATTATATGTGAATATGTACACTGCGACTGCACTATATTCTGTGGTTGTAATGTGGAGATATCGATGTACGTATTGTAAGAAGCTGGATGAGATGATGATTGATGGTGTGGTAACTATAGAGTCTAAAATTCTGTATACCTAAATAGTAACGAATAATTATATCTATGCACAATCAATACATTATTTAACACGATAGTAACCTTAACAAGTTTTTCAAGTACTTATAGCATTAGCAACATTTACATTTCATTGAGAATTTCATTTACCGTATCAATAATAATATCCCTTGTAATTATGTACAACATGATTACAATTCATTTTAAAATGTATAGCATCTAATATAATTAACTGTAATTAGCATGAAGGTAATGGTTTATTCTTAAGTCTAAGTTCTATTTGAGCCGATTCGAGTCCAAAATAAGTCCTCCGTGTATATATATGTAGCGTAATTTGGGCGGACGCTGCTTTCAAAGTTTAAGTATCGAGTTTGCTTTTGTTCTGGATTTGTTTTTGGTTTAAATTTTGTTGGTAATTTGGTTACTGCTCCAACAGATTATTCATTTCATTCTGTGTTAGTCCGCTTTCTCTCCTGATAATGGACACAATAATGATATAAAAATTAATATTAACTTTAGGGTGTAGTAAATCGGAAGAAACGAGTGGTGATAATTAAAAAAGGTAACAATGGTTCCAAATACATTGTTTGATTACTGAAAAATATACTATGGTATGTAGATTGATTCAAAAATACCAGTTTCATATTCGAATGATCAATGATTAAGTAATGATTGAAATGGAAGGGGTGAAGCTGAGTGGGGAAAAGTTACCTGTATTTTTTGAGTCATTGTCATCGTCGTCCTTCTCTTCATTGTCAGGTATTCCGTCGCCATCAGTGTCCTCGTTACTCTGAGGTGGTTTGGCGGTCGTTGCCTGCTCCTCACTGGTCTCCTCAGTCTCTTCACTGGAGTCCGGTCGACACCGCGGTAGTAGTTTTTCTTTGTCCTTCTCTTTTTTCTTTTTATCTTCTTCGTCACTGGAGGAATTCGAGGTCAACTCATCGGATTTACTATTTGACTCATCGGACTGATGCGTATCCCCATCCGTTAAGGCCACCTCATCATTGTCTGCATTCTCACTCTTGGCTACTTTGACGATGAGGAAGATCATCGAGAAAACGATGATGGTGGTGAGGAATCCAATCACTAAATGTTTCTCTTTCACCATTTTCACTAATTTCTAGTAGTTAATTTCTTACTGAAACTATAATTTGTTTAATCCTGGGAATAGGAAACACGACACAAAGCACTTTGACCGACTGGGTCCAACAATGCGCTAATTTGAATGTGATCAAATTCACTGTCTGTCTGTCTCTTCTTTCTTGTCTGCTTTTTTGGGTTGTCTTTTTTCTCTGTGTCTGTGTATTGTCCCTTGTATTTTCTTTATTGTGAGGACTGAGTAGATTGTAGATTATTTTTTCTTGTTGGGTTGGTTGAGGAGAAAGAGTTGTGATAATTGTAAGTATTGTAAGTGCAAGTATGTGGATGTACTTAAAAGATGTAAAAGTTTAGTGTGACGTGGATGAGGATCTCTTCAAGAGCTGCTCAGCGCTCTGTACTCACTCTTTGCTATGAGCTAAGAATAGCATCGTCCTAGATAAAGAGTTTCAAGCTCCGAATTTCGGAGATTCGCTACAACCTCAAAATAGAAATTGTTTTTTTTTCGAGTCAGATTCATATTAAAAATGCCAAAGCAGGGACACACATAGTCAGCATAAGAAATACAGTGAAGTTTAAGGGGATGGGATGCATAGCCAAAGTTAGATGAAGCCCACTACTATAATTATGTGGTGACTATACTGCAATGACATATGCTAACGAGAGACCTGTAACCAAAGTCAGGTTGTATTCTTCCTTTCTTCACATTTATTCATCTACCGGGGATGGCCATCCAATTCGTCCGCAGCCTATTTTAAACGAAAACTTAATAGGCAATTTCATCAATAATAGTTTTCCAAAACAGGTGTTTCAATGCAGGTCAATATAAATTATTCATAAAGGTATCATTCATTTGAAATAATTTAAACGAGTTGTAGTGAGGCCGACTTTAAATTTTTTTTACATTTTTGTGCAATTTTACCTTCATGTACTAAACAATAATTGCTAACTCCAGATTTAAACTAATGAACTTAGGTCATTGTATTTTTAAGTCTCTTTGATTCATGTCACAATGTTTTTAGAGCCATTTGGATTTGCTCATTTTGACTTTACCGACGGTACGGTTTTATGCTATGATAATAGAGTTAACCTTGAAAAGACTTTCCTAGGAGCATAGTCAATATCTTTACTTTTTATCAATTTTTCTTACCAATTTTACATTGCCACTGTTTGCGAATTTATGTAACGAAATACAAGTGTGCTTTTAAGAAAAGCAAAATATGTATGCATTTTAAAACAGAATAAGTCTAAAGATATTGATTGATGACAACGGAAAAGTATAAATACAGATAGCTTTTAAGTTTTCTCCGTCCAAGACTCTGGACTCGATTTCCAATCCAATGGTGCTACGGAATTAAAACGAAGTTTTTTTCACTCGGTTAGAGTTTGTTAAAGGAGTCCCTGATCGGATACGGTGCTATTCTATAGGATGCAAAAACGGGGAATTGCGAGTGCTTGATGTGTGGCTGGCGGTTTAGGTTAATCGTGTCTCCCCGTCTCTTTTTGTTAATTCTTCTGTTAATGTGAATCGCATGTGTGTATGTAGACACTGTTTGTAGATTGTGGGCGCTGTTTTGATCAGATTGGGGATGCACGTTGCATAACGGTTGAGATTGTACTATATGTACCTACTTGTGCTTGTACTTTGACTTGTAAGGTGTAGGTGAAAGGTGCATAATAAAATAAAGATATGGGCTGAGTATGAGGAATGACGGGAACGGTATACAGAAATTGGAATGGAGAGAGACGGTAGCATTTGGAAATTGTACCACAATCACTCGTGCCGTGACGACATGACAATGGTTCACACTTTTCCCCACTTTTCAAATGTGTGTTCGTTCTTGATCCTTCCAAAATCGTTTTGTTGGGATAGAAAAAGATACATAGGAAGATGAAGATGGCGAGGATGATGATGCTGACTATGAAGAAGAAGAAGAAGAAGAAGAAGCGACAGGAGCATGAGATGAGATGAGATGAGATGAGAACGGTTGTGGTTCGTCGTTCGTGTGCGATGTGTGATCGACCTTGTCCGCGTCCACATGTCATTCTATCTTTGAACTTCCATTTGCCATTTGCACACAGAGGGACAGGGACAGGGACATAGACGGATTATACAAAAAGTATAAGTAAATATAAATAGCCATAGCTATCACATCACCCTTTTCATTGTCCTTAGAAAAAGAGAGAAGGAGCAAAAGATCTATATACTAGAATAGACAAATAGACAAACATGCTGTCTTGCCTTTCATCTTTCATCTTCAGCCAATGGAACAGGAACAGCAAGGGATGCCGAGGAGGAAAGAAGAAACCATGGACCTAAATGTAATAAGGCGCTAGACAGGAGTCAAAGTCAAAGTAGGTACTAATATTCATACTTATTACAAGTAAAATCTCATCGGATAAAAACCTGACTCTGATTCTGACTTCGCCTTCATGTTCACTTGGCTTGACTTGGCTTTTAGCATAGTTTAGATTGGCTTGTGAATCCAAATTCCTCTGATTCTTTCGATTCATTTGATTCATGCCTTCAATCCCAGTCATGCAACAGAATCCCGGAAACAGGAATTCAATGAAAAGAATCCGGGAATTGTATGTAAACTATTGTCATCCTTCCTGCAATGACTTGTGCTAATTTTTTTAATTGGTGCAATTGCATTAGAAATAGAAAGTACAGGTCATGACATGACTACACACATGCACCAGGGACCAAGGGTGGTGTGGTAGTAAGGAAATAGTTGGGTTATGTCACCTACTAAAAAATGCAATTAAGTTTCCTGGGACACGTGTGTTGTACTCCGGGGTGTATGTAATTACTTGTATTACCACAGAGCAGAAGTGCTGTCGTTGTCGTTGTCATTGACATCTCTGTATAATGTCAATGTGGCTGCTGGAAGTTTTAAAACTTATTAAACTGACTTCTCTCTACTTATCTTATTATTTATGTTTTCAAGCTTAGAGCTTGCAGATATTTAAGCGTAGCAGATATAGTAATTAGTTATTAATTAACAGTATAAAATGTGTGCGGATTCATTTATTTAATGAATTATTTATGCTTACTAATTAGTTGGTAAGGCAAAAGTATTTCCGGGGTTGCTGAAATAACATTTTTTTAACAGGACACAACTTGCAGGATGCAGGATAATTGCTAGTATGCGTTTGGAATTATTAGTATTTTTGTTGTGATGCAAAAACATATAGTAGTGGTAAGCTATTTAATGAATACCAACTAATAATAATTACAGTCAATATTGTAGAAGATAGATTCTATCATACTAGTATGTGCCTATATGTATACACACAGAAAGGGTAAACGACAGTTGTATGTATAAAATATTTCTATACTAATCACTTTCTTCATATTATATAGGTCAGTACACATTGGTATGACAAGAGGCATTTCGAGAATACTAACCCAAGTTATGTACTTCAAAGTCTCTCAGCAACTACGACCGTTCCGGAACTATACATCAGTTACGAATATTGGAACATTAATGTCTCATTTTACTAAAAATTGTATTTCAATCCTATCCCTATCACACAGAAACTTGTTTTTTGGATGAACTTATTCTGCTGTTTCAGCCTCAGCTGGAGGCTGGAGCCGATAATGACGCCAATTGCTTACTGCTAAATGCATTCAATAATAACATTAATTATTATATTGATTTCAACAAATACTAGGACACGGACTGTTTTGAAAATTCGAGTATTTTGTATTGCATTTTATATGTCCAAATTCAACTTGATTTTATTCAAAGTGACATGGTTTGTGAAAAATGATAGAATTTTTGTTCGGTTGCTTAAATTATGAATAATTTAAGATCATATAAACAAAGACGTTATTTACATTGTTAGAGTAGACTTAGTTATATTAATGTAAATGACTAAGATGATGACAAAAATGAATTTTTATGTATTTCAGGCGAAGTTCCAGGTTTGACCTTATGCCAAAATGGTAATATCCGCGCAGTTTCTAAATGTCTCCTGATATCCGCAGCCCATTCCTTCCTTCCCATTGCCACAGTCTCCCCAGCTGTTTCCAGCACGGTAGTGAAGTCTGAGAACACACTGAGTACAAGTGACATCGGACGGAAGTCGAACCGTAGTGTTGGCCCACACGGGATTTTCATAAGGAATGGGATACCGGAAGCTTCCATCCCCAAAACTTATGCGACGGAAACAAGATTCTGTTTCTGGAATTTGATCACATAAATGAACTTCAAAATATCCCTGGTGACCAGCGGTGAATTCTGCGACAAATTCGATCTCCTGAAATTATAACGAGAGAATGTGTTAATGAAGATGGGGGATTGAAAAACACTAAGTACCTACGGATGTGCATAGGTAAGTTGATTAATACAATACTGCTAATTTTTAACCACATTCTAAGAATTTTGACTAATTTCATATGAAATGTTCTGCTGTCTCACCTGGCCACGTTTAAACGTTCCACTGATGATACCCCGTCCATAAGTTCCTCCGTGTTCATTAGCTCGTGGTGTTGGGTCAATAAAGGGGTCGCCACATATACCACAAGTAGTAGCGATCTCCTGTTGATGTACCTGCCCACAGAAGAGACCATCATCGTCGTAATTTTTGGGAGGTTTTAAATGGTCGAATGCTGGATCCCGCCAGAGGCTACTTCTGTTTGGTGGTTGACGAACCCTGACATGCCCGGATCCGAAGGACACCAGGCAACCAAGAAATGTGACAATAATGGCCAATGTGAGAAACTTTGTATTGCAATGTGCAGCTGCCATCTTCGATATTTTACTGGTAAAAGTGATGCTGACTAAAATTTTATTTTCTATCTTACTATCCTGTAAAGTATTATTAGTAGCTTTTAACTTCCTTCCTTGCCTTTCAACAAAAACAGTTAATGTCCAATCTTCGGATCAAGCAGTGGCTATTTATACTTCATTTTGATAGTTGTTTTTTCATAATGATTAATGATTACACGTGCGATTTAGTAATTTCAAAACTATGCAGTAGATAATTGAGTTGATCCTGATCTGTCTCTACATACATCTCTAATAACTTGAACTTGATTTCATTTATGCTCACCTAATCCTAATCATAACCATGGATTTGATTTTTACTAATTCTATGAATTTAATTCCGACTGTGATTAGTTAACATTGTTCAGTTGTAATCAATAGTTATATTTCGTGTCATCAAACGTGAGACGGGTGATGGCATGAACCTGGTCATATCTATTTTAATTTCTAATGACCTTATAAGTACAGATGACACGCACATCAGGCATCAGGGTCAGTGCGATTCCCAGAAAGTACCATCACCATGTTATTTTGACGCATGGTTAACAGCTGATTTGAGTTTTATTTCAAAGCTATATTACTGTAATCTTACGTCATACGTTCTTGTTATTTCACAAATTAAACCGTCATTCATAGTATCACTACTACTATTTAGGTAATATTGTTTATCAGGTAAATATAATTGTTATTACAAATAGTTTTAGCATAGCAATTATTTGTGTATTTAAATTAGTCAATTAGCTTTGGCATTTTCCATGATTGATGGATTGATGTTCATGTTTATTTTTTCGGTAATTTCTTTACGTGCAAAAAACTCAGTGAAACGACGATGACTTCATCCTACTGGATCTTATATGTATTTCATAACATTCCTAGAGGACTTTACACCTAGAATAACCATGGGATGTTTTCCATTGCAATTCGGGAACTTTAAAGTGTTTTTAGTTAGAAAACCATTTACGCTAACTGTAAATACGCATGTAGTTGTTTATGTGTACCTCACCTAAGGTCATATTAGTGCATAGTTGACAGTATTGTAACACGATGAGGCAGGGCTATGCATACAACTATGCTGAGCACTGATACTGATAATGTGTTACGTGATCAGTTTAGTCTATAATCTTTTATCATCCCTATCATAATTGTATTTGTATCGAGTATCTAACAAATTGATGAGCTGTCGTAGTAATCTTTCTCCTGCAATTACTCCGTATAATGGTACACAATGCTGTTGACCCACCAGTCAGTACACTGTAAAAACGGGCTCATTTCAAAATAACAACAACGCATCTAAAGTTACTCCCATTTTCTATTATTCAAAATGCATCTTAGCAGCATAGCACCGACCAAGATGCTCTTTGAATTCATTCAGAATTAAAATCTAGTTTTCGTTTTTTTCCATTGTAGTTAGTTAAGTATGCGAAAGGTACTTGTACTTTCCTAAACGAAGGATGGTAGTCAGTTGATTGTATTTTATTATTGATTATTTTTATTTTGACATATACTTTCATGTAAAATCTCCAAATAATTAGGCTTAATCGGACAGAAGGTCTGAAATGTTAAATTATGGCCCTTATTGTCAAGTACGTATTTTCATACCGGTGCTCAGCGTTGCTTTGGTTAATACGAGTAATATATGATAATAGAAAGAGATGAGTACCTATGTATGTATTCATCATTGAAATTCAACTGCGGTTAATAGCATTACTACCAATTCATATAATGTCAAGCGATAGTTCCAAAGTCAAATTTTAATTTAATAATCATACACTGTTTTGATCAGCTTCATACTGTTTGGTTGCTGTTTTACATAATAATTATATGTGTCATGCACTTGATATTCTTGATCTAGTTTAATATTCCATGTGTACAGATTGTGCAGTTCAAGTAATTACTGGAGATTAAAAAACTGCGTTTATGTGACTTGGGTTAAACGGTAATTCGTAAATTTTCGGTGCGGAATTGCTGAAAATGTCGACATCTAAATACCGAGCTTGGATTTTGCTTGCAGTTTGCGGCTTTATTTATTCCACGTGTGGCTTGGAATTGCAATGTACGTCGTACGAAATAATTTTAAAGCATCTGGCTTTAACGTCTGAGTTGGGTTTCAGTCCTGTCTTTTACAACTTGATATTAATAACAACTAATCCTGTTTCGAAATTGTGTTGATTCAGATTCAGATGATCCATGCTTTGAGATTGAAATTGGAGAATCCGGCAAGATTGGCAACTGCATTCCACGGACCAACTGTGATACCAATATCACTGTAGCTGATGCATGCCCATCGTTTCCTGCGGATCATGTCTGCTGCTTTAGTAGTGAGTTCGATATAGGATTAATATCATTTTCACATTTTAAATATAGTATTTATAATTTGATGAGTATGCTCTAAAAACCAAATATTATGAAACTACCACAATTTTCCAAATGGATCTTCCGAATTTAGAAGTTTGATCAATGAGATGTAGTAGGTAATTTTATAATTAAGCCGACCAACTTCATACGTTTTTCTCGAAACTCTACAAATATTTTTTTCAGCACTTCAAAATGTTACATACTTGTTTTTTATTTGAAAAGCATTTCTATGAAAGATATTTGAGGCATTTCTTGTTGATAATCAACTTCTAAAGTGATAATTACATGTGTTACTAGAATGAGATTGATGGGAATTTGTGAAATTGGGTTCATTTTAGGTTCACGTAAAATACAGCTTACCGTAAAGCTTCTAATAAGAGCCGGCCTCCAATCAATGGCCTCTGGATCAAATCTTATCCTTAAGCATTACCATGGCCAGGAAGAAAATTCAATATTTACAATAATAGGTGGGCTCTTATTAGAAGTGTTACGGTATATAAGTTTCGGAAAACTATGTTTCCGCAATTTAAAAAAGCATTACCAGTGCAATTAGGAAGTTTCAAAATGTTAAGTTTTCTAAAGGCCACAATACTTTTAAACGTTTTTCACATTTCTGGTCGAAGTATAGGGTAATACCAGTAGTTGAAAAAACTGGCGACAATTAATTAACTCCTCTGATTTTAACTGAATTATTTTTTACAGGCACGTTCCCTGGGCGGGAAGCTAGAGGTGCTTGGGTTGCCACTGTAACGAACATCGACTGGCCAAATTCACCGAGCGACAGTGTAGAAACCCAACAAAGATCTTTGGAAGACTTGATCGACACATTAGATTCAGCTGGAATTAACATAATCTATTTTCAAGTACAATTCAATGTTATGCTAATTTAAGAAAAAGTCATGCACTATTATACTATGCTATGCGGAACTTAATTTTGTCAAACATTCTTAACCTTGATTTTGTAATTACATTTGTCTTGACTCCTGAAGGTACGACCAGCAGGTGACGCTCTGTACCAATCAACGATCGAGCCCTGGAGCAAATACTTGACAGGCAAACAGGGTCGAGCTCCAAATCCACTGTGGGACCCACTTCAACACGTGATTGAATATGCTCATGCAAGAAATATTGAGGTCCATGCATGGATCAATCCATACCGTGCAGGCATGTCTAATTCAACAGCTGACCTTGCCCCAAACCACATGGCTCTTCAATTTCCAGAGTACGCTTACCCCTTCAGCACATACCTGTGGATGGATCCTGGAGCAGCTGTTGTCCAGAATAGAACCCACGACGTAGTGGTTGATCTCGTGAACCGTTACGATCTAGACGGGTTACACATGGACGACTACTTCTACCCATACCCTGTCACAGGTCTGACCTTCCCCGATCAAAAAACATACGCTAAGTACACCGGAAGTGGAGGGCAGCTCTCGCTGGATGATTGGAGGCGCAACAATGTGAATAAGTTGATTCAACGTCTTTACGAGAGCATTCACAAGGTCAAGGATTGGATCAAATTCAGTATCTCTCCGTTTGGAATTTACAAGCCTTGCCAAGAGGGTGGAATGCCCTGCAGTATCAATGGATTCGATCAGTTCAGCGGAATTTATTGCGACGCTAAGCTTTGGCTAGAAGAAGGTTGGATTGATGTTCTTCAACCTCAGTTGTACTGGAAAATTGACCCGCCTGCTCAGAGCTACCCTGTCCTTCTTGATTGGTGGGTAGAGCACAATATCAAAGGAAGACATATTTATGCAGGCAACTACTTGAGTCGAGTACTTGATGGCTGGCCATTATCGGAACTCACGAACCAAGTTAAAATATCACGACAACCCAATCTCCGCTCAAGGGGCTCCTGGGGCAATATTCAGTTCAGCGCCAAGATTTTTGGAAACTCAATCCAAGATTCTGTGGCATATTTCAAAAAAAATGTGTACCAATTCAAAGCTTTGCCACCACCATTCCCTTGGTTAGCGGAAAAAGCTAATGCCGTAAAACCAACGCTGCCTAAATTCAACGTGTCCAGAAGTGGACTTGTATTATTTCAAGCTAGCGGGGAACGAGAACACTATGGTGATCTTCACAAAGTCATCGTTNCATATTTCAAAAAAAATGTGTACCAATTCAAAGCTTTGCCACCACCATTCCCTTGGTTAGCGGAAAAAGCTAATGCCGTAAAACCAACGCTGCCTAAATTCAACGTGTCCAGAAGTGGACTTGTATTATTTCAAGCTAGCGGGGAACGAGAACACTATGGTGATCTTCACAAAGTCATCGTTTACCATAATGTCCTCGGGACGTGGAGTATTTACAGAATTATCAGAATGAAAATGGCCAGGGATTTTACAATGGAATTTAAACTTCCGACTGGGAAGTACGCCATTGTGGTTGAGGACAGATACGGGCAAGAGAGTGACAAGCAGTTCTTTCGTGTTTACTAATTGAATTAAAAAAATAATATTATTCGCTGTAAACGCTAACTGATCACTGTCCCGAGAAGCTTGTAAAGTTGCAAAGTTTAGATCGCATTTATCCTATTTCAGAATATGAATAAATAGTAGAACTTGCACTACTTACATTATAATTGTTATTAATTTGGTTTACTACTTCATAGCCACTAACCATTGCAGTCACTCATAAAAATTTGCCTCGTGGGGTACATAATATAATATATTTAGTCCAAGGTACCTGCATACATATCTACTCCAGCCAGACTGTTTTCGAATTTCGGATGTACCCACCTCAGACCAACTTTAAAATGCAGTGAACAGTCAACGACTTTTTTTTGATTTTTTTTAATCGA
>JAAXYX010002392.1:0-17695 GCA_036851915.1 Ptenothrix huangshanensis
GTTCGGCGGCCAATATGTTTGACGGCCAAAATGCTCGGCGGCCATTATGTCCGGCGGCTAATTCGTTCGGCGGCGAATATGTCCGGCGGCCAATAAGTTTTTTGAGGCGGCGGCCAATTTGTTCGGCGGCCAATATTCCGCAATTCTTGAAAGGTTTCATAATAAGAAACTTTTAAGGCTTTAAAATTATTGAAATAAGGAACTTTGAAAGATTTCAAAATTGTTGAAACAAGAAATTATGAAAGCTTTCAATTTTTTTAAAATAAGAAATATTTAAAAGTTACAAAATTGTCAAAATAAGAAATTTTTAAAAGGTTTGAAAGTTGTTGAAATAAGAATTTTTGAAGCACTTTAAAATTGTGAAAATACGAAATTTTGAAATAGCATGAAAATTGCTGAAATGGAAAATGTCTCAGTGCAAGTTTCGTTTTGAACGGTTTTCATCCTAACCGCGTTCAGATTTGTAATAAATACGAGTAAATTGCGTTAAATAAATATTAATTAATAAAATATTAACGAGTAAATTGGCTTTTTTCCTGATTCAAACTTTCCTGATTTAAGATTCTTTACTTTTACAGTGTACTCTCAATACAAAATACAAATACAAGTATGAGAACAAGTAAGAGCAAATTAAGCGATTGCATGAATGCACATATTATTTCACTGCATTGCATTCATTGCATTGCGTATTACGTTGTTAGGTACTCACATCATTATTCTTATCTGACTCGTGATTTCCTTCAAAAAACAAAACTGACTCTTGACTTGACTCTGTCCCTTTTGTTTTCTATTTATTTTCCGCCACTGCACTAGTTTTCCACTCACCACCATCAGTTTAACTTAAACGAAAACGAAAACGATCTTGGCCTTCATTTTCTGCACACTCGTCCTCTTCTCTTTCATTCACAATTCGTTATAGCCTAGATAGTAATTCTAATACGAACTTCAAGTCCAAATCCAATCGCTAATCGTAAGTAAAGACTATCCGTATCCGCTCGTAATACTGGATCAAGTCTATGTGTATTACATGTGGGAAGGTAATCTGAACTCACTTTAGATTCAGAACTTACGGAGGGAAGCGGAAATCAAAAGAGAATAAAAGTCACACTTTGGAATCTCGTCTTTATTTTTTACCTGAATGGTCTTGCAACTCTAAAGCCAAGCCAAAGCCAATTGTTTTCCGTGTGATCTACTTGAACTTGATTTATTTATTCTATTTATGTTTTTCTATAAATCTTTTTTAAGTAGTAAGCGTGTAGGTATTCTCTACTTCCGCTACGCTGAGCTTCTCAGCAGGAGATATCAGTAATAGAACTTACTGTGCTTCCTCTTTGCATTCTTCCCTTTGGTTTTTTTTTCGAGTCATCACTATTCCATTATAAAGGGAAAAGTAAACTGGAACTAGATTTGCTAATGAGGTACATTGATTCATAATGAGCGCTTTTGTAGCTGTGTATACGTTGTAAAAATTTTCTTAAGCTCTAATTGACTGATGGTTTGATTGCAAGAAAAAATAAATTCTAGGAGCTTTTCCAAGTAAAAAATAATATTGCAATTATTATTGAGAAGTTAATCTGGATATATAGAGAAATGTCGATTTAAGTGCGATACTTTAAGCTTGACGCCGTTTAGGAGAATATTATCCGTTTTTCGGAACCCACCCTACAACAGTTATGTAGTCGTTCGTTTGTCATAAGTTTATATGCTTGTACATTATTTATTAAATAATGATTGTCACTAAATAAAATCTGATGTAAAGAGTAAAGACGTCCAAATTAACGCTTTTAAAAAATATTTGAATGCAACCAAAGCGACAATTAATAGTGCAATGCTGGAACTGCAGGAGTAAAATTATTACTCAGAATTTGGAATCTTGGACTCACAAAGTAGAAAAACTGTTTGAATGTGTTTGTTAAACAAACAGATACAAACTAGAAAGGTTGGAATACCGGAGGTAAAAATAGCAAAATAAAAAAGGAAGTAGCGTAAGCCAAAAAACTAAACCTAAGTAGCATAATTATTTTATTATATTACTCCAGTTATTACAGTTAGGATTGCATTCTAATTTCAAATAAAGTGCATCTAAAGCGCATTTAAAGTGCAGCTATGTCGCACCTCGCAGTCCAAGATATTTTTTTTGTATTTTTAATGTTTTTATCTGTGTATGATGTAGTTCTAAAATTGGATAATTTTAGAAAGTTTCAAAGTTGTAAAAATAGGAAATTTTAAAAAGTTTCAAAGTTAAATTAGAAAATTTGTGAAATGCTGTAAATAAAATAGTTTTTTGCAGTTGTTAAACATGTAATAAATCTTGAAATGCTTCCAGATTGTAAAAATTGGAAATCTTGCAGTTCAAGATGCGTTTTGAATGCGTTTATTCTGCATCAAAAATGCACCCAAACTACGTTCCTAATTATGCTTAATACGCATAGTTTAGGTTTTTTGCTGAGTACATGAATTTTTTCCTGATTAAAGATTCTTAAGTTTTTACAGTGTACCGTATACAAAAAAGGAGCGAAAAATTGGCGATAAAACAATGAACATTCCAACCCCCATTATTCCTATTGTCCTCCCATAATTCATGTAATTAAATCAATACTCAGCACCACGTCGTGAACAAAGTCAATACAGTAACCCAAATTATTAATTAAAGATTACAATTACGGCCAACAGATTAATGCAGATTACCGATAATGTTCATCTCACGGCATGGCCTTAGAAAAACAGACAGCACCGGGGTGCGGAATGTAAACTGTAGAGGCCACCGATGGAGAACAAGGGGACTGCCGACACACAGAGGAGTAATTGTGTGAACCATGGATATTTTAAATGCATATGATTGCAATCAATAAAGGCAAATTAGGCTACTGCATACATACCGTAAATACAATTCCCTTCCTTCAATGCAATACAATGTAATGTACTCACTGGGTATTGCAACTGAACACAATCCAACGAAAACAATCCAATATACTTAAAGCATACAGTACAATAATGCATTGGATTGGAAATTGGAAGCAATGCGCAAAGGAATATCGAATTCCAAATATCCACTCTTATCTTGTATCTGTCTGCTTGTAACATACGTGGGGGTAACTTATGTCTGTGGAAATGTAAAACAATGCAATTAGGACATTGTTAAAATTATAGCGAAGATTGAAGATTGAACAAGTGAGTGAGTGAAAGAGATTAGTTGTGCAACAATAGGAAACGCGAAACGAGAATACGATGACTTGCTGGGGGAGCCATTGATTTATTGGACCACATTACAATTTACAATTCACATCCCATTCTGACTCCCTAGTGGACATTTGTACGAGTGTATTTGTATATATATATATATAATGTATATATTTATATATGAGATGAGTTTATCGTAATCATTTTATAATGGATTACTATATATGATAAAGTTAATATAGCTAGGTATCTAGTTTTAAGGAATCACATATTAATGGCTATAGGCTAATAGCTCGTAGCTAAAAGGGTAATCACTAGTGTTTAAGTTTAGTGTGAAGCTATTGCTCTTTCTATCAATTGATCATAATCATCATACTGTATAAAGTTAAACGGAATTTGTTTTCTTACAATGCAGGTGCTTACACTGTAAAAGCTGGTCCATCTAATCGTAAAACACCACTAACCTACTCGTATTTAGTGTCATTACGAACGCTAATGTACCTCAAGTACATGCGATATACCTCAAAATGAGATTAAAGCGCATCTAGCAATGTAAGATGTGTTATTCTTAAAGCGCTTTTTTATGACATATCCTACGTTTACTCTCCTTTTTAAAAAAAGAACTAAAGTATGCCGTTTTCATAAAGTGCAAAACGACGTAATTTTACGTTTGAATTGTGAAAAAAGCCAAACAAAATTATTTTCAAAAATGCAAAACGTTCATTTTACGCGGTTTCAGAACGTAGAAAACGTTCATTTTTCACAGTTTCAGAAAGTACAAAACGTCATATTTACGCCTTTTTTGAAAAGCGAAAAACGTCATAATTGCAACTTTTCAAGAAAGTGCAAAACGTTGTAATTACACCTTTTGCAAAAGAAGCTAAACGTCATAATTACACCTGTTTTAAAAATTTCAAAACGTCATGATTAAAACTTTTTTGAAAAGTGCAAAACGTTCAATTTACACAGTTTCAAAAAGTAAAAAATTCATATTTGCACATTTTTCAAAAGCGACATCTCGCAGTCCAAAATTCGGTTTATTCAATTTTTGATGCACATAAGGAGCACCCTAAAAGGGTTTATAATTACACTAAATACGAGAACGTTGTTAGTGTTCTATTAAGATGCTTTATTCTGTTTTAAGACTCTTTAGTTTTTACAGTGTACTCTCAATACTTTACTGCACTCTACTGTCATTTATGCATCCCATTGCACTTTACTCATAGTTTTATTTCAGTGTAAAATTGCAAGCACTTACTGTTTTCATTTCCACTCATTCATACCCACGTGAATTCATTTACATTTGAATCATATAGCACTGGTCATAATCGTAGCCATAACAGTAACCATCTCATAGCCATATAAGAAGCACTGTGACAATTACTTCAGGACAATTTGCATTACAATAGCTTTACTATGTATGTACATAGGTATAACGTTGTTGTTGCGGTACTAACAATATTGCAATGCTTAAAGGTAGGGTCGATTTTCCCATTGGCTTGTCGTGGCTTGTCTTGGCTTGATTTTATATTATGGATTATTAAATGACACGGACTCCAGTATACCCTTACCATTAGAATTATGATATAGCATAATGTTTGTGTTATATATTGCAGTATTTACCCACATTAATTGGCAACAACACAAAATCAAATCATGACTGTGAAAATAATATTGTTGAATGTAGTATTACCTAGTTACGCATTTTTTGCTACAATTGTCTGTCATGTAGTTGAGCATAATCAAATATTATGGTATGTAGTAAGGTCCACACGTAGGGGCCTATGTATGTAATGTTAATGATAATGTTCAATGATCTCAATTTATTATTAGTGGTATGATGTTGGTTTTTCATTATTTTTATTGGGACACAAATTACACGGATGTGCAACAATTACTAAATCCCAAGAGTACCAAACTAAGTATTGTTAGTAAACAAGAATGAATTTATGATAGACATTTTACTAAATGACAGCAATTGATTGGATATTAATTCTGGCTAATTTCTATGCCGTGTAATTTTATTGGTGATATCTTTGTGGCTTTGTGGGGTATATTTAACTGCTAATAGAATCCGCGTAGCAAAACGTATTTTGTGTTTTGCAACGAAGCCCTAACAAAGGAAAGTCTGGGTTTTCGAGACCATTTAATTACGTACCTGAATAAGTTTCTTCCTTAAGCACTATTGTTAAGCATGAATTTAAAATGTTAAAATATTTGCACCTTTTGGACGAATTTATGCACATAATATACACCTATAAAATAATGCTCTCGCTGAAGAGTCAAAATGACCTAAATCAAATAGAATGCATTTTGAATCGTTTCAAAATTGTCAGCATACAAAATTTTGAAATGTGCTAAAATGACTAAAATAGGAAATTTTGAAACGTTCAAAATTTGTTTAAATAGGAAATTGCGCAACTTCCAAAATTGCTGAAATAAGAAATTTTGAAACGTAAATTTTTTGCTTAAATAAGAAATTTTGAAGCATTCAAAAATTGATGAAATAACAAATTTTGAAGCGTTCAAAAATTGATGAAATGAAAAATTTTGAAGCGTTCAAAAATTTATTCTAATGGGTTTAGATCCTTTTGCTTTAAATGCATTTTGAATTTAGGTCATTTTGTTTTTGGAGGCATTTGGATTGAGTTCATTTTGATTCTTCATCGACGATGAAATGTTTCCCATGAAAAATAGCATGTCGGTGTTGGTGATGAGTTAATTTATGCAGACAATGAAACCCTGAGAAGATACTGATCTCTTGAGCCACGGCGAGAAGACAAGAAATAACTTGTCAAAGCTTGAGCCGGAGACAGATGAAACCAGACAAGACATGCAAAGGCCGGATGTGTGCTCCGGTGACAGTTGACAAATGGAAGATAATCAACAAGTTGAATTAGAGTTATTTAATCTTTGCTCAAACATCTTATAACATGCACAATGCAATGTAACACACATGTACACAATAATGGTTATGCTTTCTTTAAATCCATTTTCTCACGAATGCCATCAGCACCGGCATCATCATCATCATCATCAGCACAGCGTCGTAGTGACAATGACAACTAGCATTCATTCTCCAATGCATTCTCTCTCCTGCTTAAATTCCTTTAGATTTTCTCCTCTTCCTTGCTTCCTTTTAACTGATATCGAAATCGGAAATTAAATCGCCTAGCGTTTATCTAACTGCAGTTTCTAACCACATCCATTTACATAGATAGATACTTAAGCTTGATGATAATAATACGCACAATGGCTTGTTTTCACTCTCTACTTCTTTTCTTTCAACAATAGCTTAGAATGTGGTGCATATTTATGTAAGAACAAATGCGTAATAAATACAGTACGGGATATACGATATCAAGACACTTTATAATCTAAGAAATGCATAGGTATGTAAGCAGATACATAGTTATGTACATACATTTTCGATATATTGTCGATATCCAAAAGCCGCAGAGTAGAATTCAACTAATGATAACGATATTTAGCTTGATAATACAGATATGTTGCATTTAAATAGACTGCACGTTTTTAAATGTTAATGATTACAAGTAGGATTGTGGAAGTGGAAGTAAAATTGCCTATATGTACACTCTAAAAACTGTTGCATCTTAATATCAAGAACCTACTCGTATTTAGTATTTAGTATTATCATGAACGCAATTAGGATTCATCTCAAGCAGGATTTTTTTCGTGTTAGCTTGGAAATAATTTGATCTTATCCAGTGTAAAATTAAAAAAGCTGCATTTCATCTAGTTTAAATTTAAAAAAAAGTTTCATGTTTTAAAAAACTGTCTTTTTGTGTAAATTTAAAAAAACCACGTCTTTTTCATGTACATTTTTAAAAAACTGCGCCTTTTTCATGTAAATTAAAAAAAATAGCGCCTTATTCATACAAATTTAAAAAAACTGCGCATATTTTGTGCAAATCTAAAAAAACTGTGCATTTTTCGTGGAAATCTAAAAGAAGGCAGTGTATTTTTAAAAATCATTTTTAGACCTAGAGCTACGTTGCCTACTCCCAGTTACGCTGCTAATCTCATCAAGTTCACGTAAAGTGTGTCTAAAAATCGAAGGGGCGTTTAGGGTGCATCAAAAATGCTTCTAAAGCGCATTTTGCAGCCTTAGATGAGTTTTTAATGCATTTATAATGCACTTCAGATGCATCTTAATGGCGTACATAATTAAGCTAAATGAATGTAAATTTTGGTGTCTAGATCTACATGATTTTTGCTATTATAAAATTCTTCAGTTTTTAAAGTGTAGGCTCGTACGGCGAGATGCAAGTTGTTAGAATTAGAATAGTCAAAGTCAGCGGAACGCGGAATGAGGAATGCTATGTCTATCGCCATAGGTTGTTAAAATGTTACCTAATTGAAATGACTTGACAGTATTTTTTATTTCCTCGTTTTTGACGAGGAAATTTTTTTTCGCATTTTGACCTACCTAATAATTACATTTATGTAATTTCAATGTATAAAGTGCCCATGCAATAAAACAATAAAGAAAAAAGTTGGATTTTCTGCAGACTTCGACGCCGTTTTGTTTGTATGATGAATACGTGCAGTTCTAATCACATTAGTGACGCATGTCAAATGATAGATTGACTAAAGCAATTAAACTTGAGCTTAATTACTAAACAATATTTAATTGGAATGTATGTAAACTTGAAGATGAAGGAGATGTTAAAGAGAAAAGGATTCTAGATTTATGTAAATTGATGTGTATAATAATGATGTTCTTTTAGAAGTACATTTGAAGCTGCTTTTATTTATCTCCACTTTACATGCTACGCTGTAAAAACAAAAGAATCTTAAAACAGTATAATAGGCATCTAAAACGCCAAAAACCAATGTGTATTTAGTATAATTATTAAATGAACACATTTAAGATGAATCACAAATACATAGTAAACACATCTTGGACAACGAGACCTTCTATTTTAAGGATGTTTAAACGTTAGAATTTTTTGAATTTGATTATTTTGGAACGCTCCAGATTTTTATATTTTAACCATTTCAAACACTCCAACATTTAATATTTTAACCATTTTGAAACACTCCAAAGTTTAATATTTCAACAATTTTTAAACATCATAACTTTTTATTTGGCAATTTTGAAACGATTGAATATTGCAACAATTTTGAAACTTATTTTCCAATCGTATGCACGTTAAAACGAATCTTGAACAGCTAGATGCGTTTTCTATGCACTTTAGAATTTTTGATGCATTTTAGATGAACTTAAGATGCATTTTAACTACATGTATATTTATACTAAACACTAGCAGGTTCTGGCTTTGGAGTTATAGTTGCATTAGTTTTTACTATGTACATGTTTATCGCCCACATTAAAATATATTATAGCCTATATGCATAGCATTACGTAGTTTATGACGTTCCATGTTTTCCGAAATTTCCTGGAACAAGATGTAAAAAATACAATAATATTTTGAAAATGCCATCAATACCCTACAGTAAATACTATTATATTGCTAAAAAGCAAATAATTTAACAGAAAAAAATACATTGACCAGTTTGTGTTATTAGCAAGGTATTTGGCAAATGTTTAGTCAGTCTTAAATTCTTAAGAACTTACCTACTAGGTATATAGCGAATGTGCTTTGTTTCGTTTTTTAATTGACAAGGAAAAATAACGAGGAAAGTAAATATGTAAAGAGTGCTTGTTGTTGTTGTTGCTGCTCGTTGACTTGGTTTAATGAGTCATTTGGTGGGTGATTGTGAATGTTATTGTGAGTGTGTGGGTTCAATTTTATTGTTATGTACTATTTAGTTTGGTGGCAATTTGAATTGTCTTTTGAATTGCGTTTGATTTGTTTGACTTTGGTTTTGGTTTTCCGTTGTGTTGGGCTTTGGCGTTGGCTTTGGCTTTGGTTTTGGTTTTGGCTTTAAGGGAGACATGCAGAAGATAGGATGACAGAGACTCTCATAAATAAATGAAATGTATCCGTCTTGTGTTCTATTCTCTACTTTTTATGAGGCAGGCCAGGCACAGGTGGGCTGTTGCTCTCAAGTTTCTTTTTTGTCAGCTCCTATTACCCCACAGCATTCATCATCACCATCATCATAATATAATGGAGAATACCTAAATACTCAGCTAAATGCAGACAGACAGTTCCTTTGAATTTTGGTGCTGCAGTTGAAATGAAGACCGAAGGAAGTAGAGCCCATTGAAAATTGAAATGCGTAAGGAATTTTCACAGAAACTCAAGTAGTAGCAATTTCGTGTTTTGTTTCGTTTTGTTTTGTTCTCGGCTCCCTTGCTTGCCTTGGCTTTATACAAATGTACGTACGTAGGTACATGTGTATGTGATTGAGTGCATTGTCATAAATCCTACATAATTTGGTTCTTCGTTAGAGTTAGAAGCTACGTACATACATACATACATACATTTGTTTCAATTGCATTACATTGCACAGCATTGCATGTCATTTTCCAATTTTTACATTACACAATTTCATACGGGTATGCGAAAAGTGAGAAGACTGGGAATTTTGATTTTATTCTCATTTTAATGTGACGTTATGGTGGATGTAAGTCGTCCGTCGTCACGTTCATAGAGAACCAGAAGCTCAGGCTATGTGTTAACGATTGTGGAAGCCGCAGATGGTCGTTAATTTTTAAATTTTAATTTAAGTACCTACAGATATTTGCTTTGTATGCAATCTTGGGATAGGAAGTAATTGCAATAAAGTTAGGATTAAGGATATTTCAACTATGGATTTAGCTCCTGAGTCCCTGGAGGACTATGTTTTATGTATGCTTGCATTCCCTTAGGGATATTATTTCGAGAAAAAATTACCGTGACTTTCTTATAGAAGAGCCAACCTTAACTGTTTACACCCGACCGCAATAAGGAGTATGGTGTAAAAACGAGCGGATCGAAAACGTAAATAACTCGCATTCAGTAAAACTATGAGCGCAGTTACGATGTACTTCAGGTCCATGCAGTCCCAAATGCGTTTTAATATGTCCGTATGTAAAAAAGATATAAAAGTAGCATTAAAGAAACGTACATAATTAAAAAATAGACTTTTGAAAACGCGTCAAAAAATGAAAAGAAGTAAACAGATGCTTTCAAAAAGGTAGGTTTCCAAAAGTTCAAAAACTGGAGAAAAATTAAGCATGTTTCATAAAAATAGCAATTAGAGAATGCAAGAATTTTTTGTTTTAAGGATAAGCTTTTACAGTGTACATTTTATGAAAATGAATGCATTTTGCAATTCACTATTTGTTTTTATTCCTTCCCCTAAACATTTTATAACCATTGAAAAAATAAGATTTTAAGGAAGAACTCAATACTTCAAAAGCGAACAAAATAATACAAAAATGGATTTCCAATTGTGTCAATTTGAATTTAAATTGGAATTTCTGATTAAAAACAGTACAGTTTATGATCATTGAATAAAAATGTCATTTATTTCTTAATAAGGGATATATTTTGGTACACTACGGGAACCAGATTACGAGATCACATATTCCATAGCCATAATCCATCAATGCGATTGCCTTCTTCAAAATACATAGGAGGAAATGCGATATCACCAAGTATATAGCTCAATTTAATCAAATGAGCCCGTAAAAGGAAGAGATCACTTTATACAACAGGTCTATTAATGTCTTTGTATTTTCGGAGCGAGCAATTTAACGACAATGTTGAACCAATTAAATACATTCAGTCTGCCAGGAAATTCTGTAAGTATTTGCAGGTCAATTGACACGATACACAATCTTTAATAAAAAAAGAAATCAAATTGACAACGACAACAACATTCATTTAAATTCCATTGAGGATGAATAGCAATGGCAAGGTACCTACTACATTCATACTACAGCACTTGACTTGTATTTAATTTTACACGCATTTTCTAAATACACAACAGAGCAACGAGAACAACGCCATATAAGGAGAATTAATTGGAAATTAAAAGGCTCACACGTACATACGCACGCACACGCATAAAAATTTCCCACGAAATAATTTCTATTTCATTTAGTTTATAAAGTACTTTATAAATAATTGCATTTTGCACTCTCAGACGTACCTACCTCTACAACGTCATATTTATAGCTGCAGGCACATCGAAGGTGAAACTTTGAAATTGAATTCGAATTACGATTTAATTTGTTCCTCTGTGACTGTGAGTCAGCGCCAAAGCCAAAGCCAAAGCAAAGCCAAAGCCAAAGCAAAGCCGAAGCAAAAACGAAGCGACTGAGCATCAAACCAAAACAGCGTCGATGCAGCCGGACATAATAACATAAATGAATACTATGTATGTAGAAGCGTATGCTAAAGCAAAGCTAGCATTTTTAATCCCAGGTTTCCTCTTTACTTTTTGCAATTTGCACTTACGAATAATTGCAATGGATTGCATTGCATTACTCTACATTGTTGCCATTCGAATTCAAAGCACGTCGCAAAATCCTTAAGGAAGCAAGAGCAGGTGTGATAAGCGTCAGATTGTTGCATCAAAAATATATAATTTATTGGGTTCTAAGAAAAAATCTTGATGGCGAAAAAAATGGATGCGGCTTTGAAGCTTGAATTATTTCAACGATTCATAAATTGCACGCAAGGTACACTGTGAAAACCAACGAAACTTAAAACACTGAAAATGCATGTAAAATGTTACAAACTACTACGGTAATTATTAACGCAGATGGGTTTTACAATATCTTCTTTTAACAATTTTGAAACGTTTCAAATTTTCTTATTTTATTAATTTTTAAACGCTTCTCATTTTTGTATTTAAAAATTTTTAAAACACTTCTAAATTTTTATTTTTAAAAATTGTGGAATGCTTCAAGATTCCATATTTTGATCATTTTAAAACGCTTTAAATTTTTTTAATTAGATAATAAAACGCTTCAAAATTTCGTATTTTAGTGATTTTTTTTCAAACATTGCAAAATTTCTTTTTTACCAATTTTAAAAACTTGTTATGTACATCCCTAACGCATTAAAAAGCATCTTGGACTGCAATGCGCGTTTTAGATGCACATTTTTTGAACTTTAGATGCATCCTAACATTCAGGTTTCGGAGTTCGCAATTATACTAAATGCGAGTAAGTTTTTGGCGTTTAGATGCACCCGTTTTTGCAGTGTAGTAGCAACACCCATTTATCATCCATAGTCTAGTTTTACTTTTATAGCATTGAGTTCGTACTGCATTATTACTAGTTACTAGTAATCAATTAATGCAGACCTGAAGTGGTACACGAGTAAAACAAATAGAAACTGCTATGAATGAAGTGTCGCGAATTTCTTTTATTTCTTTTTAATATTTTCCGCCGAGTAAAAAGCCCAATTCTGATATTCTGAAAGCTATGGTAATAAGTTAACTTTAATACATTTTGTTTTTAGGCCTGCTTTAACGTAAGACAGTAATTTAAATTTGATAATTAAATCGCTAGGTAAGCTGAAAATTAAATAGTTAAATACATTATACGCATTTGCCGTTGATCACCAGCGTCATCACAATACATAATTTCGCTGTACTCACATATGTACACACACTTTCCTCCGGAAAATCAAAATTAAAAAAATCAAAACGAAACCCATGTGATTCCACGCACTTTTTCTTTTCATGTAATCTTTCTACATAATTTAAATTCAAAGGTAAAAAAGACATTATAAAATTTATATAACACGGCTTGAAAATTTCAGTTGGAATTTCGAACTGCAATTGCGTCATGAATATTCAACATTCATAATTAATAATTGCCATACATAATTATAATGATGTCTATGTTTATTATATCACACAATTATTACCATTAAGATTATTACAGACATTATTAAGCTATCAATGGTAACTATGGCTTTATTATAATTACATGTAAGGTACGCACAAGCTTCATCTAACATGCAGATCTTATTGGATTTTCTGGGAAAACTGAGAAAATTCTTTGGTCAATTTAATTTGCATAAAAGTTACATATAAAAGTATGTACACAGTGGGAATTGGTTTGTGGATGGGAATTAAATTTAAATCGTGTATATAAGTGCAGTTCTTACACAGGAACTACTTATAGTAAATACGGCCATTATTATTTATCCAATGGCTTCGAAATGAAGCCTAAGCAAAACCTACCTAATAAATTCTTTTCATCCTATCAATATTGCAGGTAATAAAATGCTGAAAATAATATTGCACCCATTAAAGCCAAGTTTTTGCTTATTTTAAAGCAATTGATGTTTAAGGTGTGACAATTTTTTAGCAGCTAAATGCAACCGGCGATTTTTGGACCACTTAATAAAAACTTAATAGTAAATGTTAACACAAGTTATTTATTTGCTATACAACTGCAGATGCCAACTTTCGATACATCTAGAACAGAATGAAAATAATTTTTATGCGGCATCAAAATAAAGCAGCCATAAATCACGACTAACTACATTGTAAAAACCATGGAATCTTAAAAAAGTAGAAAAATGGATTCTAAGCGTCAATAACTACTCTCACTCCAATCCTAAGCGTATCGCAAACGAGTTTAAACGTGTTTCTGAACTATTCATTTTGCGATTTTTTAAAAGATTTAAATTGAATACATTGTCCTGTTCTAAAATGGTGTAATTTTGACGTTCTACACTTTTTAAAAAAGTGTAATTATGATATTTTGCACTTCCAAAAAGATGACGTTTTGTAGTTTTCAAAAAAGGTGTAATTATGATGATTTGCCATTTTAGAAAAAAGTCGAATTATGATGTTTTGCCCTTTGTGAAAGTTGTAGTTAAGACCTTTTCCCGCTTTTTGGAAATATTTAGTTAAAGCAAAGTAGTATCGTTTATCGTTTTAGATGTCCCATTTCTACAGTGTATAAACCTACAGCTTCCACTCTCGGTTAATTAGAACACCAAGAATGTCTTTAGTAGTTAGTCACTCCAAAGAAAAAAGTAATCCTCTTCATTTCCACAATATTGCAGTGCAATTAAAACTTAAAAAAAACTTTACAATAAAGCTATAAAAATCTAGAAACTAGAAGTAATCAGCCCATAAAAACTGGAGATTATTTACATTACACGTTGACTCACACAGGTTTTTACCTAATTATAAAGTGAATCTGATACTGGACTACTTTTAAAAAAGAATTCTCCCACCGGTAAAATCCATGGCATTGCATTATTACATTACATTACATTGTAATGTTCTACTGGATTATTAGTGATTACAAGCGTATCTATAATAATGACATATTTACATATTGCATTGACTTATTTTACCAAACGATATCTCTCTACTACTTACACACAACTACAGAATACAATACTAAAATGATGCAATGATAGTACATACAGTCCAACATAATTAGATGCATACCTTTTTAAATTTTAATAAGAGTAAATATTTCTTTATCTGCACCCAACTCTATAATTATAATGGACTCATCTGATTTGGTATTCCCAAGACGAGTGTGTATTAATATGCACCTACTTATGTATGTATGTTAGTCAGCCGAAAATCCATTTGTCCTCATCTCTTTGTCTCCGTCTATCAGTATCTCTCTGATACAATTTCAGAGTCAATCGTAATTAAATATTATGTAGTGCAGGACCAACCAGTCAAGTATGTAATATTATGTACATTATGAAATGATGCATACATTACATTACATTACATTACAGGAATATCAATATAATGGAATATAAGATTATAGTAATTACTATTTTTTCACTACTGCTATAGAAAACGACAGTATAGTTGTTCTACTTGACTTTGACTGACTGCCGCTTGACTTAAGATTTTTATTTCTCAGCAGTCTTTCTGCACTGTCCTGTGGTTTGGTTTGGTTTGACTTTGGTAAGATGATTAATATTTGATTTTGATACACACTCTATACTAAAAGTCAATTGAATGGGAATACAGCTACAGATACTGTGTGGACTGGATTGTTATTGTGATTGTGACTTTTGTATCGACATGATAGTATGTAATGTTGATAGTGATATAGTTATCTATTAGAGCAGATAGTAATAAAGCAAATAAATGCAAAAGGAAGGTAAGGTAAGGAGGTAGGTAATAGGTACACTGGTTTTGATTCTGATTCTGGTTCTGGTTCTTGTTCTGGTTATAGTTCTTCATATAATATGACTGTAATATATTATCAAATAAAATCGTATTAGGTATTCGCTATTGTATAATATTGTCTTACACTATAGTTTACTATGCTATGCTATGCTATATACCCTTCCATGCCATGCCATGGTATGATGTGGTGTGGTGTGGGAAAGATGCGTGTCTTTCAATGTAACCTACGCGTCTGATAAAAAAAATCTCGAATCTCAAATCAGAATAATATTGTTGTACTTAATGCTGTATAAAAACTTTAATGAGTTTCACTCTGCCATTCAGTTCTAGTTGGACGGTCGATATTCTCACAACAATCCTCTTCTCGTAGGTCCTGTCCTGACTTGCCTTAGCTTGTCTTGGCTTGTCTCGTCTCGTCTTGTCTCGTCTTGTCGTCAGTGAAGTGCTCAGTTCTTGCTCTCGTTCTTAATTCGCCATAGTGGTCACGATCAACCATTATACAATTTAGACAATTAGAGCAATTTAACTTTGTTCTTTGTTCTTTTTCTCTTGTTGTATTATCTGTATATTAGAAACTACTCAACTGTGTGGGACATTGAAATTTTGAAAATTGTGAACACTTATTCTGTGATTTTGGTATTAGTGGACTTGTTTTGGAAGGATTTTTTATTTCGAAATCAAAGAAATTGCACACAGAGGAATCATGAGGGTGTCTTTGGTAAGTTTATCATTTAAGTTTTTGCTTCGTTTAATATGGCAAACTGTAGAAGCATTTTCAATTGATCTAGAAATTAACCCTTAGTGATAGTTGAAGGAAATCTTATATGGCGTTAAAAGCTTACGATGATTATAAATTTTCCTCCCGAACTAAATACAATTTGTTTAAAAAGGATTAATCTAAAATCTTTTTTAAATAAATTAAGATGAAAAATTGCTACATAATTGAAATTATCCGAAAAAAATCTTTGTGATTTTGAATTATTAAATGTTTCCATCCACAGTTCGTTCCATTTACAATTTTCATTCACGTTTTTAATTATTTAATTTGATTAGCCGCATGAAAAATTTTACGATCATTAATTTGGCCAATTTTTATTCTGAAAAATATTTTACCAACGTTTTGATACTTATCTGCATTATTTTCTTGGTCCTGATGGATAGCGTTATAACTTATTCTAAATTATTGGTCCTAAATATTATTTTAATCTGTATTATTTTCAGGTATTCCTTTTCATTACTCTTCTACTGGCTGTGGCCTTAGCCCAGGACTCATCCGAGGAAAGTTCAATCCCCAAGAAAACCTTGCGCAAATACCGCGTTCGTCGTCCCATAAGTGCCGCAGCAGTAGCCGATGAAAATGGGAATGCCAGTGGAAATCCCGACGCTCCCAGAACCACAGTCACACGCTTACGTCGCATTCGCATTAAACAACGACCAACAGAAGCTCCAGCAGCCTCCGAAAGTCCCGCCGTCGTTCTAGATGAGCAGTACGTTCAGCAACAACAGTTTGAAGCACAACAGCAGTTGCGACCGGAACCAACTCCAGTCCTAATTCAGAGACAAGAACCAAGTCAGCCAAGACTCAGACCAAGACCACAACCACAACAACAGCAACAACAGGTTAGTTTTCTTTATTCAATTACTTAATTATTTCGTATTAGGCAATTTAGTCAAAACAATTAGCTCCCACTCAAAGAGATACAATGGACATGTTACAGGTAGATAATGAACCTACAAAGTTCAACGCCGTTCGCATTTATTTAGTATTATTTCCTTACTGTTGTTTCATGAGAATGACAGATCGTTAGTCGTTTATACGGAATTGTAAATGTTAATTGTAATTGTGGTAGCATCCATCAATTAATTTGTCAAGCACCAACATCAACCTCCGCACCCTTCCTGAATATCAGTAAATTCCAACTTTTTTGTTTATGGGCAGAAAACTCAAAATCGAAACCATTTAAAGCATTGCCTTTATATAGGAAGTTGAGTCGTTTATACTTTTCCAAAATTACCTTTTATATTACGTTGTATCCTTCTTTCACCTTTTTCCACACCAAAGTAATAACCAACACTGTGTAGATAGTGGCCCATCTTCGTTGTAGAAAACTCGCGAATTCTCAATTAACTGAAACTTATTCTCGCCGCGGTAAACGATCAAGAGTAGAAAAAACGTAATTGGCGCTAATGTTTTACACGATTCTTGAAATTTGTGAAACGTTGACCCAAGGAAGGTACTATTTAGTTAAGTGCATATTAAAAATCAATAGGAAAATTAACTTTATGCAAAATTCCTGCTCCTACCGTTTACAGTTTAGTTTCAGTCGCAACCACATGTCTGTAATTAAGTGTAATTAAATGATACATTGGTTTTTCGAACTTTACATTGTAGTCCATTATGTTCCATTGTGTTTTATTTGGCTTGATTAATTTATTGGACGAAATGAAATGCAGATTCAGT
>JAAXYX010002393.1:0-17690 GCA_036851915.1 Ptenothrix huangshanensis
ATTTAAATGCTGATTTTCTCTAGTTGTTCTATAGATAGGCATAAACGTATAGGCATGTATGTATAATAGCCACTGTCATAGACATAAAGGTACCGTCACCATTATCCGCACTTTGCAACATTAAGGGAAAGAAAGGTTGACAATAAAAATTTGTTTGCACTGCGGCTACCAACACCAATATCAAAACCCACACCAACATGCTGTTTTGTCTCTTTTCTTTATGAATTCTTTGCTGGTATCATTGATGTCGCCATTTGATTTGACACCCATTGCCATTTGCTTTGCGTACTAATAAACAAGATGGGATGGAAACGACCAAAACTCTTGAGAAGATGATAAAAAATATCAAATCATATCTTACGCATGGATAAGTTGTAAACTTGTAGCATATAATTATGTATGGGTAAAGTACATAAATTGCAGTTCCTCAAGATAAAAACATCTTGAAAGTGTCTTCTGCGTCGTATCGTATCGTGCAGTATCCTATTAAGATAGAACCAGTGTGTGCACCAGAACTAGAACCATCACCAGAGTCAGACTGTATACCTGCCAGCATCAGAGAGCGAATGAATGTGACACTGGCTTTGGCTTTGTGTGATGTAAGTACTTAATAGTCTATGACGCCACTTTAGTGATACTGAAAGTTATAAACACCAACACAAGACAACACTCTGCGTGAGGAAATTCATTGAGAAATGGAGAAAGAAGGAAACAAGATACACAAATACAGGTATGGTTAATAATAATAATCATCTGCATAATGTTCCGACATGCAGGACAGAACAGGACAGAACAGCACTGTATACAATAGAATACGCAACAGGTGTATCCTATCTTTACCCTGGGTATCAATACATACAATACGAATACACGACACCTAAAGAGGGCTTCATATTTACTGCATTTTACTCCCGCTCTCTCTCGTTTTCCTTAATACGCTTTGCTTTGCCGTTGATTTAATACTTTGTGTCACAAAGTTACTGCTGAGCTCGTTTTCTACCCTCTTGTTAACCTCTCCACATACACCTAAATATCAAGCCAATTACTATATGCACAAAGGCATCAGCGAAGGCAATAGGAATGCAATAAATAATAGTGAGCTTGCACCTAGCACTATTTTCCTTTGCTTTGTTTTCCTTTTCGTTTCCAAATGCTGAACTTGGCATGGATGGCATGACATGACAAATGCAGAGATAATTCTAAAATTGTATGCCAAAGGCAGATACTGTTGATTTAGTTTGCCTATCGTTAGGTGAGTTTCCTTGTGAGATCCTACGTGGGTAATTATTATGTCCTCAAAGTTTATGTTGTGGGCTCCTCCAATATGTAATTATGGGTGAAGTTGAAACGCAATCTACATGAACAAATCCATGCACCAAATCAAAACTGATGCACTAACACAACACATGTATGTATGAACCTACGACTACGACATGCTCGTACAAGCAACGATAAGTAAGTTATGTCCTACCTCCTCAAAGTATATTACCTAGATATTTTCGAGGTAATACATGCAAGAGTATTTGTACCATTATTTAGTATAATCGTTATTAGTCAGCCTTACAGATATTTTCCTGTATGTAGATAGGCCAGACGACTGTAAGATCAAGATCGGATCGGAATCGGCATGCATTATTGAACGTAGTTTATTATGTTGTTAAATCTTAACTATGTATAGTCAATAGTGGTGTAGTGCTGTGTAGCATATTACCTACATGCATACTTGCTTTCCTACTAACATTAACAAGTACTTACGATTTTAGCTATACTATTGCACAGCATAGTATTTGCGTGCGTATAATGAATAACGAAATTAAGAGATCGCATCGTTGTGTTCCTTTTATCATTTAATCTTGGTTTTATGAGTCGTATTCAATTCCTCTTTGTCATGTCACTTAGAAATTATTACTTTAGCTTTGGCTGTGGCTCTAATCACTGCGAGATTCATTGACAATTTCCCACATGCCACATGCGATTTCTTCAACTTGATTTAAACACATTATAAATGTCAAACCATGAAATGATTGCCGAGCATTGCATTACTGTGCATTGCATTGAGGGATCTCATGCCCCTGTCCCTGTCTCTGCATACAAATGCTGTATCGGCAGGTATATCTGTAATTTTCTTTTGCATAGCTGGTGGCATTATATTTACCTGTACGAAATGTCAACGTCAACCTTATTACCATTACCTACCTGAGCTAGGAGATTAAGACAAGACATTTTTATACGTTTAATTGCAAATGTCGACATGTGTAGTTAAGTTCGAGTCGGTCTATCTGTTCTCCTCGCTCTGTCGTCAGACGGAGAGGGAAAATTGAAGAATCTGCATAATGACCAGGCTATGTACCTATGCACCATGGTTTCATAGTTATGTATATATGTATGAATGTAGGTACTTGTGATTATCGCAATGGCAAAGCCAATTGCGATTGCAATTCTTGCTGCCTTAAGCTACACTTACAGTATGACTGACTTGCCTATTCTCAAATCTCAAAACTCGAACGACAAGATAAGATCCATCAAAGATGCCCGAAAATGATAGTGATAAAGAACGACGATGCGGTGGTCAGAAGATGATGATTTTATTGTGGATATCAGCAATCAGAATTCGAAGAGCAAATCACAATATGCGCAAGTTTTACCATTGCTTTACTAATGTTATGGAGGAAACAAATCAAAGCAATGCGATACGATGCAAAGTCAAGTTAAGCTAAGATTTATCACTCGACTCCACAGCTTCTAGTACTAGCATCCACATCATTCAGGTTAAGCACAATCACAACTGTTAATTATCTGTGGGAATATATGAGTACGTAGTAAAACAGGAAATACTCCCAACTCAAATATACGCAAGATGAAAGATGAAACATGAAATAGTAATGGTAATCATTATTAATGAAACAATTCGCATCGCGCATAGCACTTACTACACTCGAAACATTTCCAACAAGACTATTACAATTACGATCCCTTATCATTTTAAACGATCATCAGAGTGATCATCGTCCTCGTCCTCGTCATCATCATTGCATCGAAAGCATCGTTGAATCGAAAATTGGACTCTTGAAAATTAGAATATTAAATATTTTAACACGTAGAGGCAAAATTGATGGAAAAGTTTTATTACAATGCAAAATACAAAGAGTAGCAGTAGCGAATGATGTGAGTGAAAAAGGGAAATGTATTATTCTATCTACTTCTTGTGTTCAACAGTCAAATTTCTGCTTTTCGCCCATCAGTTCGTCTGCAAAGGAAGACCTGTATGACAGCTACGTAGTTCGTAGAGCGTAATAAAGTAGTGGGAGATATGCATACTGACGTACAAATATTCTAGGTATAGATACATCTTAATTTTGTTTTGTACACACATGATTTTGTTCTGCATCTTTACAGTATCATTATTTGCTATTTGTATGAATAAACGCGTGCATTCCATGGAAAAAAGAAAACGATTCCATAACTTGCAATTCCACAACACAAAATACAGCCCAAACCACTATAGTCATGACGAGTGAACATGGAATTGGATGTGTGAAAGGAAAAAGGTAAGCCAAAGTCACCGACATCTACGGTAGAGCATACTGTTTGAATTGGATCTGTTTGAAGTAAGCAGCATACAAAATACAAAAATTTATGATTCTTTGAAAACCAACAAACATTAGTTCCCAAATATCTATACACTGTCAATACCGAAAAGTCTGTAAAGCCAACTAATGCAAACCACATCACATGAATTACTAATATCTGTAGTTGCAGCCACAACCATCACCACGAGTAATAAAAATATTAGCATTTATTTGATGAAAGTTGAATAATGATCTGTAGCTTCTACTCGAAATCATAATCATATTCGCAAATGAGTAATTGACCCACAAAGAATGGAACGAAACTTAATGAAACCCTGTGCTGAATTTTAGTCGTACTCGTAAATTGTCAAGGCGTGCCTAATTACTTTAGCTTAGACTGACGTGGCCTGTGTGTGTGCACGTTTCAAAGTTTAGCAAAATTAAAAGTCCCTTTACATTATTTACTAATTATTATTATATCATAGTATACCACAAGATAGTCTACAGTAATCATATCTCCCTATATTAGTTTACCTGTAATTACTTATTAGCATAAACAACTGCAGATACTTATCCTTCTCTTGCTACAACTACACGGAAAACATTAGTGTAATTGCAATTAATTGTATTTTGTACTAAAACTTGTGATAAGTATTTATCCAATATATTTACCTAATAGTATAATTACTGATGGTCGTTTGTCGAGAGGTGATGGATATGCAATCAAAACAAAGGCTTGGTAACAAAAATTCTTTAAATCATTCAAAGCACATCCGCAGATCAAGTATAATTACTATGTATTCCGAAGATGAAGACAAAGACAACGTCGAAGCAGAATTGTATTTTGAATTTTGAAAACAGAAAGACTACAGTGACCATAATTAATGCAGGTATGCAAGGAGTAATATCTGAATTATAATAATAATTATATCTACCATTAGACTTTCGCATGCACATTCACATCCCACTTGGATCGCCTCCGATAAAGTTCAAGAATTCGGCATTCGACATCGGCATCGAAATCAACATTAGCATCAATGGCAAGATGGGCTTCATGCCGCGACTCAGCGTGTCAATTTAAAAATTCTAGATGTGAAATCATTTCTATTTCTACTTCATGAGTAGGTAATAATGAGATTAGCATTAGGTTTATTAGCATTGCGGAGACGGTGACTTCGACTTGACTAGGACAGGACAGAACAGGACAGCTTATGAGTAATTCTATTGTGCCGTCCTGTATTGTAATAGCAATATTTTGTCGGCAATAAAAATTATTAAAGAAAAAGTTGGGTGCTAAAACGTGACAGACCAATGGAAGAAATTAGAAGCTACTAGGTCATCCAACAAACGAAAACGACCAAACTGTGACTTGGCTGCATCGATATGGGGTAAGTTTCTTTACATATTGCACTGCATACTGGTACAATCAACCAGTCCTACAAGGATTACCTGCATTTAGATACACTGCCTATACCTTGAAAAGATTTTTACAAGTGAAATTTGAGAATTAAGTCATTCTGTAAGTTACACGAACATGGTAAATTGTGAATCGTATTTCGTCTCCCGTTCCTTATGCACCTATGCTAGAAGTATAAGAGGAATATGATTGTGCTTAGTATCTAAATGTATGTGAATCTGAATCTGAATGTACATAAATGTTGGGTTGAATGCCGTCAGCGGAAACCTGATATTCGTAAATTCGTGCAGAGAAGTCATACTTCTCTAGAACGATAAAGTCCCTTGATTGCATCATTTACAATTCCAACAATAAGTGACGATTCGAAGATTGATTCATCTTGTTCTTGTCTTGACTTGACGCCTCCAACACCAGCTCAAAACTCAGCGATCGCCATCACTGTAAAAGACTCTATGTAGGTAAGCTACAACAGGTAATGCTATGAAGTCTAGGCTTTGACTTGATCTTTAGTTTTGGCTTTGATAGTTGCACTGACAGCAGTTCAACAAAGCAACACAACACGATGACAGAAACCACATGGATTCTACTGCCGATTATATAAGATGTAATTATAGTCATACAGAGAGAAATAAAAGTAAAGCTGGTAGGTAAGTACCTACGTAGGTAATTCTAAAGAAAAAAACTGGTAACTTGTACCTTTTACTAAAACTTGAAGGATATATTTTTTGTCCTGTTTTTATTTTCAAAATTTACCGGAATAAATTGATTGTGTGATTAAAAGATGAAGTGAAAGAGAAAATAGGAAGTTTCCTTGTTAGAAGTTTCGTTATAGAAGTCTTAGGAGTGCGAAGACATGAAATAGGAACATAGGTAGATTATAATGCAATTCAATTGCACTTTGCAGCCTATTCAGTCGTATCCAGCATCCAACGTCAAACTGTTTCTTCTCAGATAGTGAGGTGTATTTCCTTCCACACAAGGATTAGGATCCTTGAATTAAGGAAGGCACTGACTGTGAAAACGGAACGAGAATGATCAACCGATAGTTACATGGAAGAAAACCGCAACTTGTACAGCAATCAAAAATGGGATTATGTACTAGTATTAAGGCTGCGGACCGCGGATAGCGGATGGAATCGTTAGCAATGCATCACATAGACGGAAACGACCTCGTCTGGTTGACAGACTACTGTAAGTGCAATTTCCAAGTGGAATTTCTCTCCTGAGAAAATCTTCGGGAACAAAATGTCTTCATTTCATTTACTTATTTTACATACTATAAAGGTATCATTACCAAGTTACGTAAGAAATAATCGCTACTACTCTCATCACTTTTACTAGTAAGAGAAGGAGCTACCAGCTGCAGACTTGTTAGGAAGAATAGGAAGAGTTGGATCAAGTATTTTGAGCTGAACAATATGGCACTAATGGTGTCTGACCAGTGATATAATTATTATTATGTGTAGACGTAATTCATTTAATCCCACCTGCACCCACCTTCAATTTTTAAGTGATGACGACATGACGATTCCGATGACGATATGCACGATTTGTTGAACACACATTTAAATGCGACAACGACAATTTCTGTCGTAATAAGTATCGGCATCAGCATCCCCACGATGCTTTCGTTTGTGAATTTAACATCTTAACAACTTGACATGCATAACTCATCCCCAAATTGTAACGTCAAAGGAAACTATTCAATTCCAAATTGCATGAACGTATTTGGTAATAAAATGTCAATAAGAAAACCAATACGAATACCAACACAAATGCTGGTACGCATACTAATACGAATGCCAGCACAAAGTTCTTAGACATTCTATTAATGCCCAAGGTTTGTCATTGTTGTATTATTGTATTGACATACAGATACAAATATTCGAATGCTATTTATCATTTATCAAAGATGTAAGTAGGTAGTAGTTGTACTAATACGAATACTTGCATTAGATTTTCATTTCATTTCGTTTCAGTTTCACTCTTGCACTAGAAGTATGTATGTATAAGCTGCGGTCTCAGACTCGATTCAGTTACGCATTTCATGAAGTCACAACAATTATATTATTACAAATCAAAATTAGTGTACAATCATTGCGCAGTGTAGCTTTGCTTTGAGTTGGTCGTCGTTCTCTTTGCTGATTTGTTAACTTGAGAATAAATTCAAATTCAAAGTCGTAGTCAAAGTCGCATTGGAATGAGAGTTGGAATTGTCAAATCCAAATCACTAGTCATGTCACGGAGGAAATGATTCCATTCAATGAAGAACTAATGAAAATGAAAGTCTACTGAGAGAAGTAAAGGCATGTCGAACCAAACCAAATACCTCAACGAGTAAATCCATATACCCTCATCTACAAACAAAATAATTGAATTGACTTGACTTGACAGTCAGACGTAGCCGTAGCCACAGCAGCAACAACTGATATAATACTACACCGGGTTTCTTTGTGCGTGCTAATAACATTCATAAATAATGGTATCATGCAATATGAGCATACAACTTTCCGTTTCAAAATTCAAATGCATCTGGCTGGAAGCATCAGTGTAACTAAATATCAATCTGCATCCACTAACCACATCCCTTCGTAGCAAATATGCATTACTCAAATAATGTAAATACTAAGCAAAATATGCACTTTAAAAGTAACTCAGAATACTGATGTCGAAATCGTGAAGTCAAATCTTCAACTCTTTTTTGTCGAATTGTGTATAAAAATAATTAGTGACTTTACGTGACTCCATTTTACTTATCATCATTTAAGTTTGCACCAAAACCACATCAACACCACATACAAAAATAAGTCAGCAATTTCATCAGTTACGTCCTGATAAACTTGAGTCCCTCTCTCCGTCTTAATCTCCCAGTGTACCAACATCAAAAGCGACGACGACAGTCAAATGAAAATCAGAATGAGAATCAATGAATGAAACTAACTTGTTTTCCAATCTATAATCTTGACTAAGCAATGTACATCTTATGGTTTTGCTATGGTTTTGGCTTTGGTTTTGATTACACCTTTATACACGAACAATTATCCTGATTGCTCATTAATTACATGAATAATGAATACTTGGGAGTTTACGAAGCAAAAAGTGAAACAAAATGGAATAAAATAAATGTATCCCAATATAACAGCCCTGCTGTGGATATCGTACTACATCATTGACAGATATAGAAGAAAACCTTAGAAATGATTAAGATGGAATATGAGTCAGCCAGCGTCAGAGCTAGAGCCATATCCATAGTCAGACGTAGACGTAGTTAGAATCACAAGTCATAGTTTGCTCCCAATGAATGCAAATCAATTCAACCTGAGTAATTTTGAAACATAAAATTTATATCCCATTAAGATCTGAGGGGAATGATATATAAGGTAATCACAAGTCAAAACAAATCAATTAACGTCGTCAGTAAACACATCAACATCAACCTACCATTTACCATAATAATATGCACCTTCGCACAGCTAGAGCACACAGCTTGTGCAGATTATCTCTTAAGGTTGATGTGGATTCTGATGCTAATGCTGATTGCACTGTTTATGTTTATGTTTCCTCCTATTTTGCCTATTGTTAAATGCTAATTTTAATTTTGATTGAGAGGGAAATGCTCAAGTATCTTGAGTCTTGACAAAAGTCAATCGAAATCACAAATATCCTTGATTAATTCCGACTAATATAATTACAATTACCTGCACATGTTCATGATAGTGCTATACAAAATGTTTTAACAAATCTCAAACAGCAAGCGCTAATAACATAACTTTAATATCTACATCAACTACAAAAAAGGAAATTTGCCAACTATGATATGTATGTTTGAAGTTAAAAGGATATATTCCAGTAGCCTTTTTTATTGTATTCGCCTCAGCATGTCAGCATCAAGACAAAGACACATCAACATCTCATCAGCCATATTGAGCAAGAATATATAAAAAAATATGTATGCAAAAATTTCCTTATCACCTTCGTTATTTAAATGTGTGTAGCTCTGATAATTGTCGTAGAATTAGCAATTATGTTGGGTGATTAAGAAAACAATGAAGAGTTATGACTTACCTCCAGTACAGAGTCATCCAAGGCATTTCTGGAGTTTCTATTAAAGATGAAACCGAAGGGGCCCCAGGGCGTCTGCTGTTTCTTATTCGTCTCATGACTGATTATCTATTAAATAGTTATTAAATCTATTACAGCAACACAAGAGAACAGAATATTTTCTACCGACATTGACAAATGAGTAATCGTAAACATAGTCGTATTATAGTTTTATGTTGTAGTAATTATAGATAAATGCACTTGAAGTAGTATCTCGTATACTAATGGGTAATATAAATATATCTGTGTAATTACTCTAATGTAATATTTTACTTTGGTTGTGCTTATACTTTCACCATATTATATTTACTGCCGTATTAACTACCAACACCATACTACCACAGATACAGATATGGCAGATTTATTAGCGCACAATTATGTACGCAATGCTGGCAATCAAGCCAGTATAGATATACTTCTATCTTCTATGAACACTAGTAATATTTCTGATTCTTCAAGGACTGGACTGTCATTCAGTTTATAATTTACTGACAAAATCCTCTGCTGTAGATAGTAGTCCTGTATCTATAGTTATTAGATTACTATTACTATTCCTCCTGTTTGTCAGTTTGTCCTCATGTACAATGAATGTGATCGTGAATACTGACACTAGCATTAACTTCACACTGCTTGCGGTGCGAGGCAATGTCGATATTAATAGCTCTACGATACAATACCAATCCCAATCCAATCCATATGAATGATGCATACTACTAACTACGACAGAAAGGCAATAGCAATCACAATACCGGGAACAATGCTACAGGCTTCTAAAGTCTATGGAGACACCTATCATAAATACAAGAATATATGACGGTTACAGTTCGTCTTGTTGATCTTGACGGGATTAAAAATGCAAATGTGCAACATATATTTGTATATATCATTATTTTGATTGGTCCTGTCAATGTAATTTTCCTTTTTTTTCCTCCACTTTCCACGTACCCTACCTATTGCCCCGTGGGATCGGATGGGTACGGAATATTCAAGATTACGATGTAAGATGCGATGCACAATGCTAATCGTAATCGCAAGCTGCATACCACAACAGCAAGAGCAACATCAACAACAACGTAACATCAATCAGTATTAAGTCATCGATAAGATCCCATCCAATGCAACCTCATGCAATACAAACAATCCCAATATGAACAACATGAACATGCATAAACATATCCAGTTGGCGTTGGGTTTGGACGTCAGCTGAATTCTGATTCTGATTCTAAAACTACGAACTATGTAATACTAATATTATAGTAACGAGTGCATCCAGAACAAGCCTTATGCTAAGTTTAAGGCCTTCCCGTTGTTTAACTTGGCGTGGCTTGGTATTGGCATTTCACCTTTAATGCATTAGTATTAGTAGGCACTTTGAAGGGATTGCATAATAACAAGGGACTGGTATTGATATCATAGGTATTGTAGCAATGCATACAAATTGTGTTTTCATACGCAAGGTTTTTTTCTGTTGGATTATCTATATGCCATCATCACGTGTATTCAGATGGGAGAAGCGATTAATAATTTCGATTGAAAACACTCATCTACTCATCTGCTGATCAACATCCACGTGTGTACGTCAAATCAACCACTAAGTACATTAGTATTAATATTTATTCAGGTATTTCATTAGCATTTATTTACCATGTACATGAGCTTGTAAACGTCCGAGAATCCTCAAGCTATGGGATTCAATCAAAAATTGACATTTTATAATTTGATCTTGGTACTGATGATAGGCTCTACCTGTGTCTGTGTGTTTAATTATTTTTTATATTTCATTTACATTCAATTCCATTCAATCCTCGTATTGCGTATTATAATTCCATTTTGAGGGTCCATCAACAGTTTTGTATTCAACTGCGTATTGCATTGTATTGTAGTTGATTTTATAGTAGCACTGAGTTGCGATCGATATAATTTCTATTAACTAAATAATTCCTGGGGTGTGTGTAAAAAAGCACTATTTTTAAACCATGGTTATGGCAAGTGCATTCTGATTCTGGGCGGTGGTTTTGAGTTTTTTGTGAAAATGTATTAACAAATTGCAAACAACGTTATCCAAGCTACAATAATTTGTTGTATTCATACAAACTATTTTACTTTAGATTATTGTACTGTGGCCAATTTAAAAATCGTTGAACGTTTGCCTTAGATTTTGTAGTAGGTTTAGCGATTCAGAATTCAGGTGTGTTTGTATTTCTAATCGTGAGTTTGCTTTGCGTCTTGTCTTCTTCAATCATGGTATATGGAATTGTGCTGTGTTGTGATTTTGTGATTGAGATTATGTATGGGATGTGTTTGGGTGATAAAGAAGAAAATTGTGAGGAAACTTACCGGCTTCCCGCTACCATTCAACCTCGAAGCCTCGTTCCCACTCTTCTCGTTGACTCCCTCTGAAAATACAAATACAAATAGACCATGACAAATTAGCTCGAAATATTTTGATGCCTTGCAATTACAATTAGTATCGGTTTTGAGTTTTAAAATCCTCCAATCTTAAATCATATCTTTTTCTCTCTCTCAGCAATTACTGAAAATGAGAAATTAGAGCGACATCCTTAATGCTTTTGATAATGATAATCCATGTGCATATGCAGGTGTACGCACATTATTTTTTCTTCGTATTTTGCCTGTGTTATCGCTGTGTATTACTACGACTATTACTATTTCCATTGTTCCAGCTATTCAAGCATCCTTGCCTTATTTTATATAATAAATGACCGGGATATAAATCATCCCTTGCCTCATCTCACAGAATTATTATGCATGCCTAGGTAGATTTGTGAAGGTGTATACACACATACGTGCATGCATGTTCTAGCCTAAATATTTGATGGGAACCGCACCAAATCATTGCAAATGAAAGAGCGGTGAGATACATTGCCAATAATTATTGTGCATAACTTTGACTTATATAATTAGGTATATAGATATTTTCAGCAGAAATACAGGTAGAATAAGAGGTACATATATGGCATAAACAGTAAAAAGAAGTAAAATCGCAATGCAGTCCTATGCAATGCATTGCAAGGCAAGGAAACAAACCAATAACCAAACCAATGCATAATTTAATCATGTCATACGAAAGAGATAAAAATGTGAAAAGCGCCTTAGCATAACACAACATTATCAATATAGCAACATCAATAGTAATAGCACTAGAATCAAGTATCCCCATCCCGAGACACTTGATGCGGCTCAAACGTTCCTCATGTAAAACGTGAATGAAATAATTCATGGCTAATGTTTCATTGAATTACTTATCTTGATTTTTTTATTATTACATGCTGCATGTATACGTGCAGACAGTTTCTATGTAGGTAGACAAAAAAGCATATGCTAGGGAGAACTATAGAACAGCATAATTTATCCCTTCTTGTTTGTAAACATTTTTTTTGTTTCCAACAAAAATTTTGATGCTATTAATCTACTCTATATGACTACACATTCTGTCTTGACTTCAACTTAACGTTAGGGTTAAGCGTTACGTGGTATATATTAAAATATCATGCTACAATGTTTTGCTTTTCTTTTGTATGGTATTTTATCTGGTCCTGGTCTCTTGACTCTTGAGTGTGTGTCTCTCTCTCCTGAACATGGAATCGTCAGATTCATTAGGATTTGCATAATATAAAATTTACCTGCACTAATATCCCTAGTCAGTGGGTGAGTGCGAAAGATATTCAATACTGATAAATGCATGGTACCCAGTTACCTACTCTACTCTACTCTACTCTGAACGTTTGTACTCTTGGACTCAGCTCTTCTATCCACTTTCAGTGGGACTTTAGTGCAACTTGAAAGTCTTTAAAACCTCAAGTTACTTACACTTACGAGTGGAGGAATTATTACGAATCGAGCTTCATTCATTATACATTTGTGGCAGCAAGTCTTAATCTCGAGCCACGTTTCCCACCAAAGCAAAAATAAAAGGCTTGGCAAATGCTATGGTGCATGGTAGAGTATCTGTATGTATAGCATAGGATTGTATGGCATGGCGACGGCATGGTATGGCAAGGTAAAGCAAGGAAAGGCAAGGCAAAGGCAAGGTTACACGAGTAGAGGATGAGCTCAACTGCTGTAAGAATCTACGACTACGACCACCTATGTTATTGCTGCGAGATTTTTTAAAATTTCTTCTCTCATTCTGACTGAGTACCTATAGAGACAGAGAAGGAATACGACACTACTCCTTGTATGGATTCTTGGATTCGATACATACATACATTAGTGTCATGCCAATGCAAATAGCATCGTTGCAAGCAAATTTATTTATAATTAAATTACACTATATTAAATAGTCAACGTGATGCCCTCTCTCAAATTCACAGATTCACAATCTTCAATCATTGACTCGCAATCTCTATGCAACGTAGGTACTTAGGAAGGAAGGTAGGTAAGTTGCTATATAGGTATTTAATTATACATGTATCTTAATAGCGAAATTCCACTATGAATATCAAATTATCAAAGATGATAAAAATTACTGCGCAAAAATTTCTTGCTCGTTTTTGCTATTTGTACATATTGCAAGTGTAGAGAGAATATAATAATTATATAAATAGATGCATAAGTTACACATAAGGTAAACTGATTAATAAATACACCTAGCCTTTTCGTTTCTAAAGTCCGTGCATACATAATTAATAGCATCTACCTTCATTATACATTGTTGTACTTATATTTAAGAAGTAAACAAAAGTAACAAGGTAATGTCATGTGCCCAATGAAACATTTCGTCAGATTACTGTTCGTTACTAAGTGTATCGGTATTATGTACAGGTTCCTTATTGCCTATTGCTCGGATCTGATAGTAAAATGCATCGTAAAGAAGAAAGATCGGTGAGAAAGAGACACACTATGTTTGGCTTTGTGGTATGGCTACGGTTGTGGCTTGGCAATGCTTGCAATATATACCTAGAGAGGTATAAAGCTGTGCGGTCACTATTTCCCGTGGTTTGGTTGTTTCATTTTTCGTTTGATTTCATATCATATCTTTATGCAAGAAGAGGTTAGACATCTATGCACTTGTCGTCCCATTAGCCATTAGGTAAATAAATTGGAAACGAAAATATAGGTTTTGTTGTCGGGTCGTGTGCACATAATTTTAAAGCAACGAACGATCATCAGACGTAGTTCTATTTACATAGAAAGTCTCGGACCTGTATATTGTGCATATCTGCTTCAGTCTTCAATCTGAATTCAAGCGTAGTATAAATATATATATACCTTATACTATACTATAGCATTGTCGTGGTACGGTATACCATAGTACCTGTAAGTACTAATACCCAGTATAGGAGAGAAGGAGGAAGATGTACAGGAACTTATGATTGTGTACACGAAGAATTGAAGAGGAGACGAGGGAGATGAAGATAATCATTTAAAAAAAGATGGACCAAGTCAAGTTCAGGTGAGAAGGTAGTTTGCCTTGACGTTTACATTTTCCCTCGGTCTTCTTAAACCAAATACTATCTGTCCGTTCTATGGATGGCTTGCTTAGGTTTCCTTTCCTATGCTTTGCTTTACTTTGGCTTGGTTTAGGTGGAGGTGGAAGTAGTAGGTACCTACTACAAATGGGATATGTAAGAAGATCAGTTTAACTTTTAACTGTCGTATCTCAAGAATGCCAAGTGTTCATGCATGTAAAGTACTCCATAAAAAATAAAAATACACAAAAAACATGCTTCAAATGCATATTATCACATTCGTGTACCTGTCTCTGTAAAAACCTGCGACCCTATCTTAAGTACACCTTCCTTTACATATACTCAATGAATTCTACTTGCCTTCTACCATACTTTGCTAGACTTGACACCAAGTGGCTTGGCCTGGTCTGGCCTAGCATGGCATTGCATGGCATGTCTTAGCCTGGACTGGTCTGGACTGGAATGATGACGGATTAAGGAAAGAATCTCGGTTTTTTATTTTCTTCGTACCCTTTTTCAGTTTTAGACCAGTCCATGCCATTGAACAGTGAAGAGCTAGAACCAGAACTCGCATCATTATCACTGTACTTATACTAACACACTATACCTTGGTAGTTATAAGTTTTTCATCTGCATCCCCATTCTCAGCCTCATCCAAGAGACCGTAACCTTCCCATTTTATTTGATTTTATGTCTAACCTGGTGCTCTTTGACATTTAAGCTCACAAACCTATATAGGGATAACACGAGTGTTATTTATTATATTATTACCGTGCACAGCAGTTCTGAATCTTAGGTGATAGTGGAGGTACATCCTCATATCCTCAGTGTAATATGTAGTTGCAGTTATTGTAAAAGTCATGGGAATAATAGCAACTAAAATTATATGGGGAAACAGATATAAACCCTCTCATTTATTTTATGTGTACTACTACTACTTGTCTAGTACTACCTAGTTTACCAAACGATGCGTCGTTTTTTCATCTTGTTTTCTTTTTTAACATGATCTGCCAGCACAAGTGCCATAGCCATAGTATTAAGATTAGCTAAAGGTAAGGCTTAAGCATTGTAATCATTATTTGAATAACTCCGAACTTTATACAGTCAAAATCCAGATGCAATCCATGTTTGCGGCCCTGGCAGTGTGTCTGAGTTTGTCTTTTTCATTAGTTTCTTCTCTCCATAGCCAAATAATTTCTTGTTCTCCAGTCCATTTTTCATTTCCCCATCATCCCTCATCACGGATCACAGCTAGGCTACATAAGTATGTAGGCTCAGACTGCCACTACTACCTACTGCCACCAACATTTTTTACACTTCCTAGTAAAATTTAGCTTGGGAACGCTACAAGTTGTTAATATTTTAATTTTTTCTCGATCTTCTGGTTCTGGTGTAAAAAAGGCACAGGTCTCCATGATAAAATGCACCATAAATACCTAAGTATTCGCATTCCGTCGTACAATCTCTCGTCTCGTGTACTTTTGATAGTTTTGACAAATTTTTGAATGTCAATGCCAAACCCTGGAGGGTGTGTTGTATGAGTGTGAGGGAAGTGTAAGTAGGTGCATACATATTGTAGCTGTAACTCTTACAACGTTCACTTCAATTGTCAGTTTTAGTCTTTACTACAAAGAATCTTACCTTCCTATGTGCATAATTTTGAAGTTTGGAATAAATTCTCACAGAATTGTCTGCTCTAAGCTTTTTGTTTCCTTTATTAAAATTATAATGACTGCGTTATGATTATTACGTATTATGATGAGGTATTTTCATCTTATTCAAGAGTAGAATAAAAAAGAATCGGTAAGACACACTTGTAAATTATTTTCAACTTTTTGCCGTAATGTATACAGAAGTATATAGAGTATAGAGATTAAAAGTCAAGTCAAGTCAAGACAAGACAAGACTTTATGAATACCTTTGGGTTTTATTGTATGCTCAAAGGACAAGTGTGTGTAGCTACTTATGGGAAAGTAAATTGAAGTAAGTGAAGTATTTGAAACACCATGAAATGGCTCATAATTTAATTTCAAGTCAGATTATTTTGAGGTTTTCTTTCCTAATTTATTCCATACGCATCTTCTACCTAGAGTCTGTATTCAGCTTGTGAAAAGATTGCTGTTTTGATGTCGGTGTCGGTCAGTGTCAAAGAATTTGATGTCCTTCAAATACAAACGTAGTTTATGAATGTTTACGAGGATAAGAGTGCATATATACTAGAAGACAAGACCAAACAGAATACATAGGTAAGCGAAGAATTGTTTACTCACAAGTAAGCAAAGCAAAGGAAGCCACATGATGCAAAGGCAAGGGTAATCAAAATCCACGAATGAATTAAACTGTTGGAAATAAGTTATTGAGACGATTTGCACTTGTGATTGCAACTGCATGAGGAACAGATGATAACTCAGGATGAGATTTGGAGGGCAACACAACCATGCTGCAACGATATTAATGACAGAACAACTAAACAACGAAGCGACTTTGTTTCAAATCACTATCTGAGGAGTACCTGAGGTATGTATGTATGTACTACATGCCATCATCATCAAGATGAAATCAAAGGAATAAAAAAAGTGATGCTCATTATTATGCAAGTTTATTCATCTGCCTAACCTAATTTAGTGCAAGTACCAGTACCAGTGTATATGCCTTTATACATACTGAAGCAACATAAGCCAGCTTATTAATGTCAAAACCCAAAGCCAAAGATACCTAGAGTTTGATACACATTTACATTTCACACCACCAATATTCCTTTGTGCACAAATAAAATAATGATAACGATGCATGGGATGAATGACGTTAAACTACATAAGTGCTTCAGACGCTTTGACTGTGTCCATCTCAAATGCCTATTTGGAAAAAAGACGATGACTAAAAGGATCTAACAGTAAAGGTTGCAAGATTAGCAAAAAAAACTTATTGGATCATCTTATACTTCTGTCTCTCGGTCTGTCTGGTTCACTTTTCTACTTACTGGTAATCCTTATGCAGTTCTTCTCTCCAGCTTATTCAACTGCAGAATCTAGACTAGAGTATAGACATAGTAGAATAGAGAGAGAGTGCTCACTGTACATAGTGCATAGGTATGTATGTAGATACATATGTATGCATGCATCCTCAATCTCAATTTGTATGGAAAATAATTGATTTAGTTAACGATGCTCT
>JAAXYX010002394.1:0-17688 GCA_036851915.1 Ptenothrix huangshanensis
ATACCGACGACGAGGACTTGCAGTCTGACGATGACAATTTCATTCAGAAACGGCAGTACGATGACTACGGCCACATGAGATTCGGAAAACGAAATCCTCCTAAAGAATTTGACGACTATGGACACTTAAGATTCGGGAAATAAATGCTTCAATTCTCTACTTTACCATTTTACTCCGTATATTCCGTAAGTTAGTTATTTCACTGAACACACATACACAAATGCAGGGTAGAAGTTGAATTGTTTCATCTCACAACTTTCAAATTATAACCAACCTTGTCAACTTTATCTCGCCGGCTACAGCTCCAACTTGACTCGGTTTTTCCTTCCCAATCTCGAATTTCCCTTTCATGTCGTGAAACTGTAGGAATGTTTAGAGAAAGAAAATTTCATGTTTTTCAAATCTAAATTAAGTCGTTGAGCTTGTACGTAAATGTCAAGTGTAACATTAGTCCTCCACACTGTGTCTGTGCTTTGGTACATTTACATTTCATGCCCACTTCGCATTTAATCACCTTCCTCGATGTATCTGACAAGCTGCTAGAGTACATATTGCATGCTGGAGTAGAGAGTATATGTACATGTTCCTACATTTACTAACTCTGGACTTAGACCACTCTCATTCATTCCTTTCTAATTCCATTATTCCACTCGAACGGTTTAACTTACTAGCACTTCTTCTACTACTACAAAACATTGTTAGGTTCCTTAGAATGCATTTAACTGTAATTTATTGGGAAAATGTGAAACCAACTTCTCAAACGTAATTAGTACGGAATACAAAATACTGCAAAACACTAAAACTGAAATACTAATACGAACTACACCCACACTCAAGTTTGTAGTCGAGTAGAAAGTATGTAATCATGTATGAATTTAGTTATTCTTTCATGGGATTAATCATTGTAAAGATTTGTACTGTAATTTCCTGTGCGATGGTATGCATTCACTTCTGCAACGGAAACAGAAATACGAATAAAACTAAAAAAAAATAAAACTATGAAAATTATAGAGTACTGTACTAACAGTCCTGTTACGATATTTACGATTACGATTACTGTTATTACTTTATTGGTTTATGACGCCCACTAACTGTCTGTCTGTCTGTCTGTCTGTCTGTGTGACTCCGTGTAAAAGTTGGTGTTTGTGTGCAGTCCCTATGTACACTCTCGCCGGGACTTTGACTGTGTGACGTTAATAGACATACGGTACTAGAACAACTCTGCACTGCAGAAGGGCGATTATTGTGTCAGTTGGGCAATATGTACATGGCAATAGAGTCGGTGAAGAGGCAAAATGTCGCCTATCCAATTACATTTAGAAGTACAGTGTATCGTTCATACACCAAATCTTGAAAGGAATCTGTCCGTTATCCACATTTCAGAATTTGATACAGGAATCTGATAGGTTGTCTTTACGAATTGGACGCAGGGCACATTGCCTTTTGGAATTGGATGGTGGACAGTTTGCCTCTTCATCGATGATGTACTCACATAATTAAATGTAAGTGCTACGGAGCCAATCTAGTGAAATTATGTCTCATTTTCTCTTTTTGTCATTTGTATTTTGTATTTCCTTTCCTACTTTTGCTTTCACTTGGCTTTCAATACGAACAATAGTGCACTATCCTACAAGTACCTATCCAACTTCGTTTTCCATATGGCCATGGCGACAATTTCTTACACGTGATTATGGAGTAGCATTAGTCGCTTCACTAATTTAATGATCTTACCCTCTCTCTCTCTACATACATCCCAGCAGAGTCCCAGACTCCATTATTATTCCGACTAAAGTGGCTTTGAATTGCACCTTTGAAAATGTTTTTGGTGGTAGTTAACTGTGTCCTTTGTCCCACTCATGTATCCAAAATCCAAATCCAGCCAGCCAGGCAGCCATTCATCATTTATCCAACTTAAATAAGTAGAGTAGGTAGGTCCCTCCATTATAGTTGAATTTCTTTTACACGGCATGGCAAGGGCTGCATCAAAACCCATTGCAGTCAGACTAATTCTCTACTGAGCTTTTACAGGCTTGCGAGATTTGACAAACAGCAACTAAACATGGACGATTTTCGACATTTATCGTAACAAAATCTGCATAGACATGCACACTTGTACAGATCGCGTTTTGAATCCTTTTGTACTTCTTGCCATTTCTAGGCCAACTTACGTCTTGTATATAATTCTTGTCCTGATACTAGCTCAGCTGCAGAATCTGACATTTCGAGTACATGAACAAGATCAAAGAAGACATCACATATGTTTGTGCAAAAGAAATTTCCCGCATCTTCCTTCTGGTGCTTAGCATTTTCTACTTTTCTATCCTTTGAAAAATGAGGGATGGTGGAGAGAACAGCCGATTGTAGAGTACCTATGAATAAAGCCGATGTACTTAGGGACATAGCAAAGCTCTAACCACTAACAATAAGAGTGACAGTAAGTGTAGCAGTAACAAGTCCTTACAAATGAAATGCTAGTCTGCTTGGTAATAGTAATTAGTAATGGCAGTGTTTTGTGCGAAGAGAGGAGTGTGCTAAAGTCAAATGTTCAGAATATATTGTAGCCATCACGAATAGAGATTGAAGATTAGAACATTTATGTTCATAATTAGCAGCGAGTTAGCGTCAAATTTCACACATGATGGTGAAATATGCATGTAGGAACTTATTAAAGAGATGTACTCATCCAAGCGTTCTGATCACCGATCCGACGTCAATGTTGGTATAAATTCTGCTTAGTGAGAGAGGTACAGCTGCTTTCTTCCTTCAATGTATGTTGGATGAAACTGAAGGCACATGCAGTAGAGATGGTTGCACATTCCCCTACTTCAGATCTGACTCCAGTATGATTTCATCTGGTTGAGTGACTCCGCGAGTGCCAAACGAAGGTACATAGACATACACACTTTCAGGTACTTGTACGACGCTCTCCTGTGGGAGAAAGTAAATATAGAGACAGACAGAGAGGACATAGAAAGGTTCACAGTGGAAAATCAATAGAGAATTTATTTGTGCATGAATTAGCATGGAACATGGACATTATGGACGATAGAAAAAGTGACGGAAAACACACCACTGCTGTTGATCGGCCCCTGTAGACATTTAATTCCAACTCTTGGAATAGGCACCTACTACCTACATCTAATAAGGTAATGACAGAAGGTGTACAGAGTGTATTCCGGAACTCTCGTTGAATTAAATGACTTCGGATAAAAGCGCGCTCATGCAATTACATCAAAGCTTCATACCACAACTAAAATCTATAGAGACATAATATATAGACAGTACATTGATGTCTGTTTGCCTGGGTTGGGATTTACTGTTTACGATTTACTTCCACGTCTCTGAAGTGGAAGCGACCAGGATCTCGGCGATGAGGAAGAGGAAGAGGAGCAGGATCTACCAGATCACTATCAGATCGGATCGGAATGCCTAAGTGGTTGAAGGAAAATACATACACTGTTTTCAGCGTTTTATAATTCTAATACACTTATTCCAACCTTGTATTTGTTCTTTGCCGTCTCACTTGACCTCATACAGATATCATGTCAGCCAGTTAGGTAAAGCGGTAGATCGGGGAAGAGTTGTGAAAGAGTGCTTTTCTCCTTTACCTACATAGGTACATACATTCGAACAGAAGGCATCTTGTATTTGACTTGAAATGCAATTGTAATTGTGCACTCGCGGTAGAAAGGAAGTATTCACTCACATTCACTTTTCAGTATCTCATCGTTTGTGTATTTCATTGGGAAGTAGTGAGCAAATAGCTGAGTAGTAGAGTGGGCGTGTAAATATCGGTAGAGAGCAACCAGAAGTACATACATAATATACCTACATAGCACCCGAACCAAAACCAGAATCAGAACAAGAACCAGAACTGAATCAGAATCCGAAGACCGAGCAAGAACAAGTGCAAGGAGAAGAACCGTCAACCAACGATTCCATTAACCACAGCCAAAATTCTGACGATGAGCCTTTATTTGATACTGGCTCCATTCGAACTCCCAATGATTATAAATTATTCGGAGCAATAAAACGTAAATGTTGAAACACCGAGAGCATAGATGCTATTCCAAAATCCATTCCGAAATGTAAAATCCTTGATGCGCTTTACCTACATTGGTAAAATAAAACTACTACGTGGAAATATTCCGCTTCCGCAACACTGCGCGAAACGTAGGTAGACATGAAGACAGAGAGAAAGATTTATATGAATAGACCGCGAGTTTTGTGTATTCCCTTTACATTACACTTTCTATTTCATCCATTTACTCCATTGTATTGCCTGGCCTTGTATGGCATTGCATATGATTGTGTTGTATTGAGTAGCCGTGAATTACAATTATATGGAGTCCTTAACTTGATTACCCACATTGATGCATGCTACAGTTAAATACCAGAACTAAATTCAGGAAGCCAGGTTCGGATATGAATTGGCACTACTGTAAATATTTCATGTGCTTCAAAGTGGAATTTGAATTGGAACTGGAATGCACAACGACCGTGTCGGCTGAGAGAATAATTGAAGGAAAGCTGTTATAGATTTGTAATTGAATTATGTTTATCTTTCTACTGCCTTCAGCGTGGCTCAACTTTTTCATTTGTATGTACAGTAGCGAAGTTGAACGTTGTGCTCATTCTGGCTGTTGAGGAATGTCACTCACATTTTTAGACTGTTTTACCATAGGAACTGAGTTGATTCAAATTCCCTCCCACACTCTACGAGGCCAAGTATGTCGAATTATGACTATTTTCATTGGAAGTATTCAAGAGTAATTATCATTAATTAATCACTATAAAAAAATCAAAAATCTCATAATCAACATCAACAGTCAACCCTTTTTGCATTTTCCCCTAGAACCCTAATGAAGTTGTCAGAGCATTAATGAATGTGGATTGTCATATGCATTATGTAACTGATACAAGTTGACCGTATCTGAGCGTTTTAATTAGTAACCAAAGTTCCCCTCTTTTATTACAAAGTCATGCAACATATGAATGAATGTGTACATATAGCTAATTATACAGTCATATGAGAATAAGCCGCCATCCCTTTGATCTAGAAACATTTATTCTGTTTTGTTAAAATGGATTTGTGGTGGCTTTAGAAGTACTTCCCGAGGTTCTTGCATTAACTGTTTTGGTTTGGATTAAAATCAAATTACCACAGTCCAGTGATCATAGTCAACATTAATAAATTCATCGCTGGCTAAATTCTTAGTGGTTACTTTTATTTATTAAAACACGATTGATGTTCAAGGTTCAGGTACACTGAATTTTGCAACGTCTCATCTAACCATTATTATTTTCTGGAATTGTTGGAAATCTTAAGTCACATTTAACACTCATTACATACTTGCTCTCAAACTACGATCTACTGTTTTATACACTTTGTATGGATGCAAGATACCAACGATTAATACGATGCAGCTATGAAGGCATAATAATTTCATTCTCGTACTCGTTGATGGGTAAACTATCCCAGAAATCCAAGCGACTTTTAAAGGGCTCATTTATCACGCTCAATTCCTGGTTAATATCCAGAAACTGTAGAGGCGCCCCATTAAGAATGGCCGGAGCATCCGCAGGCTGCCAATTCACTTCGTAGTTGTTCCACCTTGAATTTGTTGTTCTGCAAAGTTAAGCATAATTCAAAATTGTTTTTAATTTAGAATTATTGCTTACAGAAGAATGGATTCGCTGAGCATTGTAACTTAATAAGGCACACAATACTATGCTAAGGGTGAATAAGGAATAATAATATAATATTCCTTCGTCGTCATAATATAAGTCGTAATGAGTAACATCGTTCGTATTCGCAGACGCACTTTTACGGGAAGAGTAAATGTGGATTTTACTCCGTCTCATTTTATGGGTACTTAATATTATATGTATTTTCTATTACCTATACGTGGCGAAATGGACCCAGAGTCGGACCAAGTTAGCAGAGAACTCAAAATGCGGATGGTCTGTGGTGATGGTTTGTTGGTAGAAAAAATTCGGAGAGTTAAATAAATATTGAAGCTCGTCGCTTTCAGTTACACCTGTGGAATGACAGTTATTACAAGTATTAATAAAAGGTCTCCCCGTGCAAGCTGGCATTGATATTGACACGAGGCTTGCACACATCGTGACACCATTCAAACAGATTAATTGAGAGCAAGATTATTATAATAATGGGTAATGAAACTGAACTGGGGCCAGCAAAGTAAAAATCAGAGGTATTATTTTTTCGAGGATTGTTGATAGTAAAATCTAACTAAAGAGTAAAAACTAAATGATCTTATAACAAAAAAAGCATTTACAACGACTAAAATTGGTTCTTCAAATGTACTTTAGATGAATCAAACTAATACTAATAATAAAAACCTGTAGGTTTTGGGCATTTTAGACTCACCAGTTCCTACAGTGTACTCACCCAGTGTTTCTCGAAGCGGCGTAATACGAACGTAGCTGTTATTGCTGCGATGTGACACTTGATAGAGATATGTGGGACGACTGTTCATTCGAGTATTGGTAAAATGAGAGATGTAAGACTTCCGGTCCCCTTGCAAGAACAGACGGTCCGAGTACAAATTCGTCAATTGTGGAAGGGCCGTGATGTCAATACTTTTATTCCCAAAGTATTCGGCGTGAATCAAATTGGAGACGGTGTCACGATCCAGAGCACTCTCCCGGTAGTAGAATACCAAAGGAGCCAGACGAAGGTAGTCCGTATTGATCTCTCTGGTCTGGTTTGGATTGGTTAGGACAGCTGGGAAGATATGTAATACATTTTTGTTTCCTTTGCTTTTCTTATTTCTTGTAGTCTTTCACTTGTTCAATTCACTTTGTATTCCAAGTCAGAGGTCGTGCAACATTTTCGCTACATTTATGTTTCTACTCATACTATTACGCATAACTCGCTATACTAATACCACAACTCGATACTAATAACAGTTGCAACTAGCTTGTAATTTATTAATAATTGCTAATCTCAACCTTGTTAGTACTTAATTGGTAGTTTATCACGACTTAATTACACTTGATTAAATTGTCTTACTAGCTGCAGCAACGAGACCAAGTGCGTCGTTGATTCCTGCAATCCAAGGCACATTATTCACTGGCTCCCTCTGTAGAGCCATGTAGGGCGGCTGGCTCAAAAACTTGGGATGGCCGTTTGCTGTTTCAACGGTTACTCCGAACGGGTTGATTTGATTGATGCCCCATTCCTACATTGCATTGCATTGTAGTCAATTAAATTAAGTTATTAGTAATTAATATTAAACTAAATTACTTACTTATTCAAATATTCAACTGCTAGATATAGTTACTTGGTAACTACAGTGTATATACTAAATGTATACTGCCAATGCCAATACAATAAAACTTTGTGCGTCAACAATACGAAAAATATCACGTACAAAAAATCTGGGAATAGTTCCAACTAACTCCGTCGTGTTCATCGTTTTCAGAACTCTTACAAGCCGTTTCATATTCCTAGTGGGACATCCAATAAATTGGGACAATTGCATCGCCGTTTTCCTTGGGTTGGCAATGTACGCCCAAGTGCAAAGGGCAGTTCCTCCTTGGGAAATGGCCGCGCTGAATAAACCTAAAATTTAATGATTTGATAGTTTAGCTCCTCTCCGGTATTTAGTCTGTATTTAATTCGAATTCAATTCTTGTGTTGCTTTTCAACTCAATCATCAGAATGTGTGTTGAAGTCGTAGAAACACGAACCTTTGCTCATTGGAGAATACATGTGATAATGAACTGCAGCCCCTCCAGCCAAGTCACCGAATGCAGTGACTAAATTTGGATCACCCCCAAAATTAGCAATGTTTTCCTGCACCCATTTCATCGCTAGCACTTGATCTTTAAGACCCATATTTCCTTGAGCTTCAGGAATACCAGCGTTCAAAAATCCTGCAAAAGATTATGTAGGAACAGAAACTCAGCGGGATAACAATGTTTTTTTCTAGAGCTGCCTTTTGAAGAAGAAGCAGCATCAGCAACTTACAATAACGATACAACAAGGGCAATGTACGACGTGTAGCACACAAAGGTAAATAGACGACAGGAAGGATACAGAAAGGAACTAATTAAAACTGATCGGTGTAATGACTAATTGACTAAATGCGTACCTAAAAGTCCAACGCGAAAGTTGACTGTGACAATGATGACAGGTTCATCCATAAAATAGTCGGCTCGATAATTAGTGCTCGAAGGCAAACATGAAAGCACCGTTGTGAAAGAATACCATGACTGGCAATCCTGCATTATTCCCGTACCTCTGTAAACAATTTTAATAATTCAGACTGATTGTAAGTGAGTGGAAGTGGAAGTGGATGCATGCATGGAAATGACAAGATGAATCATGACAAGAATCCCGCCTTCCCAAATTATGAATTATGCAGGATTCGAACAAGTAGAACAAGTTGAGGAAATTCAACAAAATCACAATAGATTATTTTTAAGCGACGAGACTCACTTCAGGCCTGAAAACATTGAGGTAGAGACAATCCTCTTCACCGATCACTTGGAAGCTACCCAAGTCAAACTGTGCACAGGCTGGACCAAATTCAATTGCCTCTAGAACACCATCCCACGGTTTCACTTTGACTGGTGGCTGCATGCATGCACAAGACAAAACAAAAACTCGCAACTCAACACATATGAAACTCTTGGGCCCGGATACACAGACAGTGTTTGGGAAAAACAGTCAAAATTAAAGTTTCTTTTTGTCGAAAAACAAATGGAGTAATACAATTAAAATCTCACCATAAATCTCAGTGGTCCTACAGGAGGTTCAGCATAGGGAATCTTCATGTACGAGTAGTAGTTTTGACCTAAACGTGATCTTTCCAGTAATGGCATTAAGTAGCCATCAGCAATCCGAACGGGAGTTCCACGAATTTTCTGTCCACGAACTTTTTGTCTCTGGGAATATCCATCAGTCACGGAGAAAATCGTGATGAAGATACAAACGAGAATACAAAGTTTCCTATCCATTTTCAAATTTGCAATTTTCCAATTCCCGTGAATGAGTACTACTGCGAGTAACTGACAGAGTCGATCCTAACACTGATACTGATTTTGCTGGCTGGTTTTAATTTGTGCACAGTGTTGAGCAGCACTGCAGCTCTGCTTGACTGAAAACTGCGAGAGACAAGCCAGAAAGTTGTACGAAGCAATGGCCAACTAGAATCCAGTCTTATAGCCTAGTTGTCTGTGCAAATGTGTGGTCACAACTACCACCGCAAAGATAGAAATCAGTTGATTTTAAACGTTAACCACAGACTTAAGGATATCGAATTTGTACAGGTACTTTTTTTTTACCTTAACCAGTGGTCATACATATACACAGATATCTGTCAGCAGCTCCTGATCAATTGCACTGAATTACTGCTTTTTCATCTTTGTACCTGACGTCATTTCATCTCACGTCTTCTAAGAACTCACTTATACTAATAGTTATAGTTGGAAACGTAATGAGTGTCCAACTTTATTAGTTTCCGTGGAAGACTCTAATGAGGCTCATGGGCAGGGGTTCACAGATTCAAATGGTCGGCAAAACTACATTCGATTTTTTCAACTCTGCTCTTTTTAGCTGGGAGAAACAAGTTCGACTACTACTGTAACAATATCAAACCCCTTTAGATTTCATTTGGCTTTGGTTTTTATGGTAGTATGTGATCTTGGAAAAAAGAAGCATTTGCAAAAAGTAGATATCGTCGTGTCATACACACGAACTCAAGCACTTTTACTCTTGGCGTGTGTAGATATAAAGTGCTTACTAACTGGACAATGAACGGGGCATATAAGCATTAGCAAAGCCAAAGCCAAAGCCAAAGCCAAAGCCATAACCAAAACACTAGTTTTAATTACATAGCTACGTGTTGTAAAATTGAGGGTTATTGAATGCGCCTTGCACTACAAAAAAGTTGATGTTGATGGACTTTTTGCATTACTGAATTGCAATGTTTTCTCACACATACTCACAATCACAACCCTAAATTCACAGTGACATGACAAGAAAGACAAGATAAGACAATGTAAGACAAGACAAGATAGCACGAGGAACTGCAAAACCTATAGATGTATAGGACACTACAACTAATTCCATTACACTAACTCCAAACTGCACAGCAATCAAGCAGAAAGCCGAAAAGAAAATGCCAAATGCTAGATGATTACATACCAATATGCTGCAAAGAACAGGTATACGTAATATTTGAAACAATCCTTCTTTCTTGAGCTGTTGTTTGTTGTTTTTACCTACTTATCACGCTTACCGCTCAATGTAATGGATACACTAATTATACGGTGAAGAAAATGCATGCAAAATGTCGTGGCGTACGAGTTAGTGGAGCTAGGCTGATACATACATACATATTAATAATTAATATCAGCATCGATAGCATTTATTTCAAGGCCGAAAAATTATTCTACATTCTATGAGATTTTTCCCATTTACATTTATATGTCATCCAATTTTTTTTATGTTCAATTCACTTCTCTTTCCTTTTTCATAGGCCGCAGTCACAGCCACCAGTCACAGGGACGTAGCGGTAACTGTAGAGGAACATTGTATACAGATACAGATATCTACCTACATGTTATAGAACGAGTAGGAGTAAGAGTAGTATTAAGGCAATGGTACATAGACATTGTTATTATCTAACTTCTAAAATGTAATGTTGCAAATAATACCACTACAGATAATAAATACAAGGCTTAATTCAACTACCAAAACTAATTAATCTAGGTTTCTAGAGATTGCTATTGCTTGCAGTTCTAGGCAGTCCAAGTCCAAAGTGAACCACTGAACCAGACATCTTTATTTGTGTGTAGAACGTGTGCACATTTTATGGCATGTTTCGTATAAATTGTGTGTAATTATGTAGGTGGATTGCTTCCACTGCACTCGTTTCAATAGAATGCAAATACCTACAATAACTCTACACTCTTGATGCATAAACAATAATTACATAGCCTACTAAATAATTCATTATGAATCAATTCTATTCCTTTATACAGACTTGCACTAGAGATTTGATCACTTCTTTTAAAATCGAGTTAAAAGGTTTCCCTTATTTGGCTGCACAATGCAATGCAATGCAATAGAATGCTATGCTTCAACCTCTCTACCAAACTGAAACCCAACTTGACCATATGTACCTACTTACATACATCAGCTGAGCTCAGCTCCGTTCAACTCAATGCAACTCACCTGTGCAGTATACTTTATTTATTTGCGGTCAAATTAACTTTTTTCATCCAGTCATTATGTTCATTAACGCCAAAAAAACTTGAATCCATGGACAAGAGTTACGGCCAAGTTTTACTTCCTCCTTTGGGATTGTTATCGAGGTATTAAATGCCTACACTTGTAATTATACACATAAAGCTTGTAGAATCAGAAGCTGTAAACTAAATAAAAAAAGTAAAATTGAGGGCTGCTATGGTGAAAAAAAGAGAAGGAATTAAAAGTAGAAAACTTCATGACATGACTGACAGGGGAGTTGGAGGAGGTACAAAGGCAATATATTCTATGCTCTGACTATGAGTTACACTGTTGACTCCCCACCACTAATATTTCTTGCTTTTCAATCCTTTACAATCGTTTCATTTCTGGCTTGGTCAACGCCAGCTACATACACTGCAATAGTGTATTATAATGCAACCTGCCACATGTCAGTCTTAAATTGTTCGAGTATGTAATTGTTTGCTGCAATTGAATTTCTTACTTAAATTTGCTCAGGTTATCGAGTCCGAATACCAATGCCATGTAGGTTGCATATATATATATATATACCTATGCATGCTAACCAATACAGGTGTGTTGTTCTACCTCGTACTCATGTTATGTGTAACGGTCAACGCAATAATGGTTTCCCAAAATCACTTCAGTTTCATTCGATTGCCTGCCACTGCTATTGAGAAGCATCGCTCAAAAGGAGTCAAGTATATGTAAACTGAATGAATGATTGGTAATTACCACTTGGCTTTGCGGATTGACTTGTGTCATGTGTGTAATTGTAGTAAATGGCCCCAACGCCTATAGTTATTCGTAGCCACAGTCGTATTCAAAAGATATCGTGTCGTATTGTAGAGTATAAGGGTTGGAGTTACAACTACAACTCGTGCTTATCGTTAGTGACTGGGAATGGAATGGAATGTGCAAAGCATTTCTAGAGAACAAGAGCAGGTATGCCTGAGTACATGTACCTATATATATATATATATGCCATTGTGTATAACGTTCCTATCCATGGTGCGGTGGTAGATGTCTATGCCTATTCCGTTTGATGCAATTAGTGAGAATAATTTGTCAACGGCTCACTCCTTCCCATTTGCTTCATGTTCCATGAAGAAATTGCTCGAGTTTGGCAGCCAGTAATTCCGAATGGAAGGACTCAAATGTGACTCGACTTTTTGCATTTCCGACCGGAATCCACTCGTGAATTCTTTTCCTAAGTGTTAGTGCGTTCATCAAGCATTCAGAGGTAGAAATTTAAACGAATCCGTGCACAGTCCGCATAGCGCTTCATTATCAACATTTTTTTCTTTATTCTTCCGACCTACATATTTATATAATTTGGAAGTTAATCTGAATTACTGACATACATGCTTCAAGTGAAATATTGTTGGAAACATCTTGACGAGTGTATTTTATTACATGAGAATTCCGTCACAGTATTTATATTTATAAAGAATACCGGTATTCCGGTTTTGTACTCCGGGTTTTCCCAAATTTCACACATAGTTAACTGCGGTAACTTTCCCGGGCTTTGTAACTCGTAAATAAAGCGTAAATAAAGAAGAGCTTCCGAATATTATACATTTTACATGAGTAGCTTTAAAGAAGGCTGTTGGTACACTGTAAAAAAGAATCTTCAGACAGAGAAAAATCACCTAAAAAGCAAAAACTCTACTCGTATGCAGTATAATTCTGAGCACAGTTAGTATGTTTTAGATGCAGTAGTTTTTGCAGTGTAGTCGTCTTCTGTTTTACAATATTTATCGAGATGTTTTGGGCGGATGTGTTACATTTTTTCATTTCCCATTGCAACCATCAAATGTATAGCATCAGTTATGAAGACCACTGGAGAAAAATGAGCAGTAGTTGCTTTTGAATTCAGATTTAGAATAAAATTAAACACAATTAGCTTGAGGTAGTTGCGATTAACTTGAGTTGTTTACGATACGCAATTCCAAAATACTTCACGTAGGCTCTTCCGGGATTCCAAATATTCAAATTCAAAACCCCAAGCCAGGAATAATGGAAAGTGTTTATATGTAGAGCTCGGTTACGGCTTTCAGCGGCTTAGGTTGGGGTCTACGACATGGACGAGCTGCCGCCAAGGGTAAAATTCGCTACCAAGGAGGAGGAAAAGTTGGTTTAAGAGAAGACGGGAACAGTCTGAGCCGCAGTTCCGAAATGACGTGTTTTTTATTTTTCTATGCATTAGATTTGCATGTGTAATTACAAGGGAATATCTTGTGAGCGTAAGGAGGCAGAGGCAGGACCAGGACCGAGAGCACCCACTATAATTTGAGACTATAAATTTTGCTACAAATTAGTCGCATGTATTTACACTATATGTGAAATATGAGGACTAGGGTATTTATTTGTATTTTGATATTTTATGCGACGAGGACCGAGACCGAGAGCAACTCATGACAGTGTGTGAGAAAGTGTTGCAATAAATTTATAACATGTACTAAGTAATACGTAATTGAGTTTGTGCACCTAGTTTCATTTCTTTTCCTAGTCTATGTAAATCCAAATGGGAGAGAGAAACTGGAAGACTCGACGAAAAAGTGTATGTAATAAGTTATTTGCATGTCACATGTAATTATTTGATGGAGGTAGGTACTTGGGACAAACACATACTAAATTTCCCTTTGCAGTTTCCACTCGAGCCACAACTTTTACGGTCCATAAACTTACTCAAGCTTCCCGAATCAATCAAACAAAAATCCACTACTTTCCACATTTCTCTCAGCCATGCAATGAATCTCATATTCCCATTTCCATTCGCATCCTGCCCATCTTGCTCTTCTTTGACGGTGGATGGGGAATTACATACAACGAGGCCTACTTGTGATTCACCAGCTCCATACTTGTGAGCCACCATTGCACCAACGAATAGTAATAATAATACTCTAGCTATACCGACTCAGTTTTACATTTACAAATCTTTGATACCCTCTGTGTCCAAATGCAAACATCTTTTACAATTTCTATCTTAATTTCCCATGACGCGACTGCCTACACTGCACAGTACTCTCTATCTATACACAGTCAGTAGAAATCCAAATTCGAATTCGAATCCAAGTCCAAGACCAAACAAATGCTTCACATAGGATTAGGATTACAGGGTTTTACCTAAAAGATTTTCAAGCTCAAGCTGAAATATGGTTTATACTTATACATGGATGTGATAGCCCAGCGTATGGTTCTTCATAAATATTTGTCAAGATCGTAAACTCTAGAAACTTAGCTACTAACCTATTATAAGCTGTTCATGTGAGATGCGGATGCTGCTGCTGGTCGTACTCGTACGTAAATATTCATAATACTAATATATGCAAAGATCCTACAGCTTCCGATTAGACTTAAGACGCTTCGTAAATACAATCATGAGAAACATGAGATGAGAGTCCTCTTTCCTCAGCAGTAGCAATAGCAATAGTGGTAGTAGCAGTAGTAACATGAGTGGGAGCAAAAGTCCTATTCATTAACAAAATATTAAGCTTATAAATACCACCATACTTAAATACATACATACATACATGATACTAATTCGAAGGACACGTATATAAATAAGTACACTTTTTTTCTTCAAATGCCAGCATAAGTACAGATATGAGCTCTCGAAGCATGAGTTTTGTCTGTGTCTGTAGTTCAAATAACACTCATTCCGGCTCAATACTCCCTTGATCATTTATGCATTGGACGAATAACATCATAATCATGTATAAGTATCTGTCTTAACAAACGGTTTACTCACAAAGTACCTAGGAGTTTAAAACAAACTCTTTAGGGCTGTAGGCTGAGAAGGAGGACAAGGGAAATGAAAAAGTAAGCGCCAGACCGTCAACTCAAAGTCAAGTCATTGACCAAACTTTGCAACTTGGCCTCAACTTTAGTTGCTTTTTAAAAATGCATAATAATACCCGAAGTTGAAGGGCTGTCGTAGGAATGACTTGAGCTTTAGCGTTTAGCTTTGGGTTTGGGTTTGACTTGTGCTCAAGATTTGTGTATTATGGAATGGTATGACAGTACATAGACGAGTATCTGTAGAACAAGGAGAAAATCAGACGGAGAAACTCCAGTGTACAGTGCAGTGGGAAATCATATAGGTAAGTACACTCTCAGAAATCGAGATGAGTAAAGTAAAAGATTTACAGTCTGGGATTAAGATTTGACGAATATGTAATATGTTTGAGATGAGTTAAAAATATTAAGTCATGTTAAATTTTAATCACAGATCCCTTGCTCCCTGATAAATCATAAGAGATACGGAATGTAGAATATTAAAATTCTATGTAGACATCCAATTCGGTGAGTGTATCTTCTGCCTGTCTATATAAACTTTGGAAGCTAAAGAACTAACTTGGAATGGTACGGTAGCTGGGAGTAGAAAGTGAGTACTCTCTGGAGCATGCAACAAATACACAAGCTATTGCATTGTCCTAGTGCCTATATCTACCATTGTAACCATGTTGGTGGAAAGTGTCTTTTGAAAAGTGTGGTTTATGTACGTATCTCCACTTGTTTCTTTCACAATTTCACAAAAGAAAGGATCAAAAGTGTGGATCCGATCGCTACTGTCGCACTTGGTTAACTTGTGACTTTGTCTCTTCTATTCACTCTCGATCCGCAGGATTGTCAGGATATCCGATAGTGAAATTAGATATTCGATTCCGTAGACTTGAGACATGATGCTGCTTCACTATCACTACCACTACGACCAAAGTCAGCTTTTTTCAGTTTGCTCTAGTTTTTGAGTAGTTCCTCCAACTCCAATAATAAAGCATGTTCAACCAGCAGTGTTATTGCGAACGCCAACTATCTACTACGTAAGTATATATGTAGCACTACATACATACCTACATAGGTATATCCCACAATCTACATTCATGAGCACAGAGTGAGAAAGCATGGAAAAGTGAGCAGCATATTTATCATAATGTAGTGTCAGAAAGTAGATGAAAATCAAGACGTAAGCAAAGGCAGTCTAATTTTGTAATCAACATTCAAAAATTCATACTTTATGAAATAAGAATAAGAATGGTAGCTTCTACATACACACATACCCATCCTCCAACTCTTATTACTATCACACTATGTACCTACCCACTTCTCCTCATTGTACCTACCACACTACCACAGGTAGATCTGTTCTCCTCTCTAGCAGAAAGTTTTGAACTGAAAACGAGCTGAAGTTGAAGTTGAACATGGAGGAAAATGTCAGAATTAAGATTGACTGTGTAAATAATGCTTTTGGAAGGAGGTTAAGTATCTTCTACTCAAAGATTCCTGCCAAGGAAAAAAAAATATCTGCTTTGCGGATGGAAGATGAAAACAGGAAAAAAACATCTCTGTATGTGTTCAGACTGTAGAAATGTGTGTTTGCAATCGGATGTATTTTTAGGTATGGAATGGACGGTGGATGTTAAGAGGCGGATGCGTGAATAGGTCCTTATATAATATTATGCGAGGAATGCCAAACATCTTTGCCTCCCTGCTGCACTCATAAGTAGATAAGAATCCCTTGAACTTATCATAAATTCCCTACATGGAGTTCCTCAAGCTGTGTAAAACTCCGACATTTCGGGGTCCTGGTCCAAGTCTAGTCGGCGAGAAGAGAGGAGACGAGACGGAGACGGAGACGGGGACGGGAGCCCTTCGTTTAAACCTGGGTCCAGATCCAGAGGCATGTATGTGGACGCGGATGTGGATGTAAATCCAAGACCTCGAGTGGAGTCCAAGTCCAAGTCGAAACAAGCCGCACACACGTAGACAAGTACCTACTTACATACGTACCACACAGTCAGTGTGCTATTCCGTCCCATGCGACACGTGCATAGATACTTTGATATGTATATCCCTAAGGTAGAGCAAAGCAGAGCAGAGCAGAGTGAAAAGAGACTACGGACTACAGAGCATAGGAAAGAAAGCAAAAGAAGCAGAATAAGATTGTGAATGCGTGAATCAAAGTATTTGAGAAAACATGGGAAACAAGGTTTCCTTCTTGTTCTTGTTCTGTACTCTGAACGGGGATTTACTCGACTGAATGTACATTTGGGCATTTTTGACTTTTTGGAGAAAGAGAAATTAATAGGGAGGAAAAGCATGGAAATGTAAAGTTGCGGACTGACGATGAGGACTACGGCCGACGATCCACGGAGTAGTGACGGACTCGAAATAAATTCTAAGAGCAAAACGGAGCTTTGTCGACTCGGATTGTCGTCGTATTGCATTGCATACAGCGCTATTGGTCTGGCTTACTATTAGTCGCATGCTTTCTGTACAATGTAGACACAGATACAGGGAAAGAAGCCGAGGCAAAGGCAGAGGCAGAGGCAGAGGCAGCGACAGAGACAGACTACAGTGTGAGTATAGTCGCCCCGGACGCTAGACTCGTAGCTGTTGGGTTATATTAGGATAAATTTTTGGGATACGAATAGAAAGAG
>JAAXYX010002395.1:0-17685 GCA_036851915.1 Ptenothrix huangshanensis
TTGAATTTTCAAAGGCAAAACGCTTGTTGTAAGTAATTTAGTTGCCATTGTGCCGTAATTCCAATTCTATTTCTATTTCTAGTCCTTTCTCTCCCACTCCCCGTATTAGTACCTACTTACGATTTCACTATTTCAAGTGAACTTCTCTTCACTGAAAGGCACTTCTCAAGTCAAGTCAAGTCAAGTCAAGTCTAGTCAAGCCAAGCCAAAGCCATGTTAAAGTCAAAGGCAGGATTGAGATTAAATTTACAACGGCAAATTGAAATGTGAAACCATAGCAGTATCTGTATCAATCCAATGTAATGCAAAGGTAGAATTAGATAATATGTGAAAGGTAAAGGGAGAATTTGAAGCATTAAGGACAAAGACAAAGGTAAAGTGAGAATTAAAAGCAGGGCCTAATTGTGGAATGGAAGACAAAGAGGAGAATTAAAAGCAGAACTAATGGCAGAATTACGCACACTTAGAATCTCTCATGAAATTCGTTTGAACACGACACGACACGACACGGCACGACACGTGCGTGCACAGAACGAGATTTGCTACTTCCATTACACTTCAATTCAAGTCCAATCAAATCCAATCCAATCAAATCAAATCAAATCTCAATTCAATGTACTAATAGTCAATGCTACGGTCACAATTCACAATTCACAATTGATCAATGCTAATGCATCATTTTTTATTTAATTACCATTTTTCATATTTCATATTTTTTTATTTCTTCGTAATGTATTTAATAGAAGTTGAAGTTGTGACATACATATAATTATATTATGTATGTGTATATCTTCAACAGTCTTGCCTTGCAATGTCTTGACTGTCACGTCACGTGGAAAAAAGTCTGGTCATGACAATCCAGTCGAGATAATGAAAAGTGTAGGTACGTGGGCAAGCAGGTTCGTTTGTGAAACTCTGTGCGTGTAATTTGTATATGGTAAAATGATACGATGGTCTGCAAAGCAATTAATGAGACTAAGATGGGCAAATGCAAACATGATTATAAGTAAATGAATTGGAGTCTTTTAGAAGGGATAGTTCCGATCCAAAAAACTGCGTTGGTTTTGTTTAATTCTTAAAAAAACTGCGACGTTTTTGTGCAAATTTTAAAAAAAAAACTGCGGCGTTTTGTGTAAACTTTAAAAAACTGCGGCGTTTTTGTGTAAATTTAAAAAACTGTGTCGTTTTCGTGTAAATTTCTAAAAAAAAGCGCGCCGTTTTTGTTTAAATTTAAAAAAGCGCGCCGTTTTTGTTTAAATTTAAAAAACTGTGTCGCTTTCATGTAAATTTCTAAAAAAACTGCGCCGTTTTTGTTTAAATTTAAAAACTGCGGCGTTTTTGTGTAAATTTAAAAAAAACTGCGGCGTTTTTATGTAGATTTAAAAAACTGTGTCGTTTTCATGTAAATTTCTAACAAAAATTGCGCCTTTTTTGTTTAAATTTAAAAAACTCGTTTTTTTGCAAATTTTTAATAAGAATTGCCCTTTTTCGTGTGAGTTTCTGGAAGTATTCAATTTTAAAATTGAAAACAAAAACAAGTTGGAGAGAAATTTGAACCCTTTGTTTGTAAAGGAATGGGACCCTTCCCTCGTTGGGTCATGATAATGATAGGTCAGGTGGTTGTAGTTATAATTACTTACGTCTCTAGCAAGTTCAAGTCGAAAAATCAACTCAAAGTTTTCAATTTAGGGTTTTGCTTCTAACTGATTTTCCTTTGATTGTGTCGTGTTGTACTTGTTGAGAGTTGGGACTGTCTCGAGTCGAGATGCTTGAAACATCTTTTCAAGGTGAGCCAGTCGTCCACTCACTCATACGATGAGCACATGCAACAGCAATCGTTCCTTAACACATAATTCAACGCCAGATATTTCAATTCGATGAAAATGGGATGAAATTGCAGTCGAGTTTCAATTACTACGATTATCACTGTCTCTCATTCTCTTTACGAGAATTACCATCCTGCCAAGGTGATCTAGAAAATTTGAAGATCAACTGTCGCACCTGGTCCTCATCCTCATTCTCATTCTCATCCTGGGCCGTATACAAGATTATACACAGTAGCTTCTTTCAGTAGCGCCCGCAGGATTCTTTTCCTTATAAGCCTGGAAAAACTTGATGAGTCCAGCGTAAAATTTAAGAAAAGCTTCGTCTTTTCTAATGCCAATTAAGTAACCGCGTCTTCTTCGTGCAAATTACAAAATGCTGCGGCGTTTTCGTCTACATTTAAAAAAAACGCGCGTTTGCTTTTGAATTTAAAAAAACTGCATCGTTTTTGTATAAATTTTAAAAAAAAACTGCGTCGTTTTCGTATAAATTAAAAAATCTGGGACATTTTTCTGTAAATTTAAAAAAACCACGCCTAATTTGTGTAAATTAAAAAAAACCTCATCGTTTCTTTGTAAATTTAAAAAAAAACCGCGTCGTTTCTTTGTAAATTTAAAAAGAACCGCGTCGTTTCATCGTAAATTTAAAAAAAACTGCGCCTCTCTTGTGTAAATTAAAAAAACCCTCGTCGTTTCTTTCTGAATTTAGAAAAAACCGCGCCTCTTTTGTGTAAATTAAAAAAAACCCGCGTCGTTTCCTTCTGAATTTAGAAAAAACCGCGCCTCTTTTGTGTAAATTAAAAAAACCCGCATCGTTTCTTTGTAAATTTAAAAACCGGCCTCTCTTTCGTGTAAACGTTTTAAAACGCATGTCTGTCTCCGTCAGTTTTTTCTTCGGTCAAATCTTTGGTGAAAATCTTATTTAAGACTGTATATTTTAAAAAATCCTTTGTAATCCTGCGCCTAACGTAAGTGGCCTCCTATTCCTATTTACGCTACTGCTCAATTCATTGATAACTACAGAAAGGAGCCAAAAGGAAAGTCAAATGGAGAATGATTTCGGTAGGAGAGTAACTAAGAATAATTACATAGCTGGGCCAGTTTGGCTGGGAAGAAGGTTACTTGTATTTTTACTCTTGATTGTTGTATAATGGACAACTCGTGTCATCTTTAACATGGTTCACGTTCTCTCTTGCGATTATGTAGTAGAGTGGAGATGCCAGACGAGACGAGACCAGGCCAGTATGCAAAGCATCTTTCAGCATCCAACCAATTTTTTTGTTTTCCAATGCAATGGATTGTGTCATGATGACAATGGAATCCATTGTTTCCCTTCTTCTCTTCAAGAAGCAAATTTACGAATTCACGATCCAATGCAAATTGGCTGGCTAGTGAGTGGACTGGTGCAAATTGGCAGTTGCTTCGCAATCTACCATTTTCAAGATGAAATCGAAAGGAAAATAGTCGTTGGAATATTAACATGGCATTTCAATCCTGGGATGTGTAGGGCATCTGGGCTTGGGCATAATGGCTTTTCGCAACAAGAGAGCATCTTGAGAGATGAAAGAGCTTGTTTGTGGTGATGATGAGGATTTTGAGTTTTTCAATTCAATCGAATAAGAAAGTAATAAGAACAGAAGAAGTTTTATATTTAATCAAGTTTGTCTTTCTCTATGCAATATGAAATATTTCGAGGTTGTTCGAACTGTGCAAACTGTGAGAGAGTATTTTTCGGTAGCATTTTTACAAACGGATTTCATGATTTAAGGAAAATTATGGTGAATATTCCAGTTTTGCTCGTTTTTCTTTTTAAAGTGTGTAAATATGAGTTTTGACTATTTTGAAATTGTAGTAAATAGGAGGTTTTGCTCCCTTGAAAAGACAGTAAATAGGAGGTTTTACTGTTTTTGAAAAAACAGTAAATAGAACGTTTTGGCCCCTTAAAATGACTATGTAAATAGGAGATTTCGCTGTTTTTAAAAATCAGTAAATAGAAGGTTTTGCTTCCTTGAAAAGGCTGTAAATAGGTTTTACTGTTTTGAAAAGAGAGTAAATAGAAGGTTTTGCTGCTTTTGAAAAAGCTGTAAATAAAAGGTTTTGCTGTTTTTGAAAAAGCTGTAAATAGAAGGTTTTGCTGGTTTTGAAAAAGCTGTAAATAGAAGGTTTTGCTGTTTTTGAAAAGCAATAAATAGAAGATTTTACTGTTTTTGAAAAGTCTGTAAATAGGCGATTTTACTGTTTTTGAAAAGTCTGTAAATAGGAGATTTCGCTGTTTTGAAAAAGCGGTAAAGAGGACGCATTGTTTTCAAAAAACAATTAAGAGATATATTCCCAGATTTTGTCTTTAAATTCCCACCAAATTCAGTAACGAAGCTCAAGAAATTGAAGAAAATGTACTTGAAACTTGGAATGAAATGAAAGGTAAATGACTACCTGTTTAAGTAAACAGTGCCACCTACCTCTGTGCGATGTGCGATGCTTGACTCCCTCTTGTCTTAATCTTCTCCTTCTTGCCTTTAAACAAACTCTACTGTGTCTGTCACCGAGCGCCGAGCATCTTCATCTTTAATTCATTTCCCAACACACACACACGCAATCCGCTCACGTTCTGTATCAATCACGGAGCAATCCTTGATTAATTCATCAATGATGATCATGATGATGATCATGTCCATAGATTACCCACTCAAGTTTCTATTTAGGCAGGAGCAGAATTTCATCAGTTTTTCAACTGTTTACATTTGAATTGAACTCCATGTACATTACTAATAGCAGTAGTAATAATTAGTAAGAGTGAGCCCAACGGTAATTAAACAAGGGAATAACTGCCTTCATGCACACAACTGTTCTCTGCGTAGGGATGTTTAGGAAGACCAAGCCAAGATAAAGTTTCTCTGTTCTGTGATTCTGACTATAGCATCCATACCATACCATACCATACCATACCATAATAATTACTAGTACTAGTATACATAAATCTCGACTTTCCTATAAAAAATAAAAATGGCAAAACAATCTGAGGAAATGCTTTGGTTTTTGTTCGTTTCTCTTCCACTCGGACTCTTGTTCGTCTCTTCGTCTGGCTTCCTCCTTAAATAAAATAAAAATTCCATGTGAATCAGCATCAGCTCACACAGTCAGTTTCCATTTCCATTTCCATTTCACCATCGCATCGCCTCTACTCTTTACTTATAAGGGAAGGGAAGGGAAGGGAAGGGAAGGATAGCTGTGGATGTTGATGTGGATGTGGATGTGGATGTAATTACAGGTGTGTAGGTGTATTAATGTCTCTATGTACCCATGCCCACACTCAATTACTCCCTTGCTATATATGGCTTGTTTGTATTTCTGTTTCTGCTTGTGCTACTCCTGTACATTATTAATTACCTACAAATCCTAGACTGTGAATTCCGGCAAGATAACCAACCATGCCTTATATGTATGTACATATTTAAGTGCGAGCATTTTGGTTGTATAGGCATAGCTGCTCACCCACAACCAAACCATACCACACCACACCACAATCAACCACCGCACCGTACGCTCAAGTAAATCCTTTATGTATGTATGGTGTAGACACTGTCATTGTGTTATCTGGAATTATAAAATACAATCTTGAGAGAGAGAGAGAGAGAGGCAGTGTCGTAGTACCTTACCTACCTACGTGTGGAATTCTGCTGTGGAAACTGTGGATTGTGTGGAAAGTTTGTAGAGTTTTTTATTTCGTACTCGTATGGGTTTATAATATGAGAAGGTCCTTTGAGCGTAGTAATAATGTAAATACTTCCTCTTCAAAACTAAAACCATTTTTTCTACTCCTTCACGTACGTCCTCACCTTAATACGGTACACAGATATGGATTACTGTACAAATGCTTATAATATGCAGTTTATACGCAGAGGGAAATTACAGAGGAACAGAACGAGTATTAGTAAAGAAGTACTCACATTTTCATTTTCAATTCGGATGCAATCAAGGAAAAATGAAAAAACTTGGTTAGGTATGTTATCATGATGAATGCAAATTAATGCGAATTAAAAGTTTAATTGGAAAGAAACGTTTTGCACTTTTGTTGTGCGTGTAGAACGTTTTACACTATTTTAAAAGTGTTTAAATGACATTTGTCTTTTGTTCTTCTTTGGAAAGTTGTATATAGGTACATAGAACGTTTTGTATTATGGTTTTAAAAATGCGTAAATACGAAATTTGACTGTTCTTGGGATGTTTGAATGTAGAGCGTTTTGCACGGTTTTAAGAATGCTTAAATGCAAATTATGACTCTTCGCGTGAAGCAAAGAAGCTACATATAAAATGTTGCAGGCTTTTAAAAAGTGCGTAAATAATGCAAATTATGACTCTTCGTGGGAATTGTGTAAATAAAGCGTTTTGCACGTTTTCCAAATTCTTAAATGCGAATTTTGACTCTTCTGGAAAAATGTGCATTTACAAGGTTTTGCACGTTCTTAAAAATCCATAAATACGAATTTTGGCTCTTCTGAGAAAATGTGCATTTACAAGGTTTTGCATGTTTTGACAAATGCGTACATTTAAATTTTACCCCACTTTACAAGTGCGTATATAGAATGTTTTGCACGCTTTTAAACATGCACATATGCGAATTTCGACCCCCTTTTAAAACCTTTTTATAATTACACACAACGTTTTTCACTTTTTGAATGACTTTTAAAATGGAAATGAGAATTGAAACCATAATTTGCATTAAGAATTAAAATGAGAATTAAAAAGAGTCGGAAAATGTAGAAAGAGTTGAAGATGCAGAACAGGATTTGTCTAGGAATTGGAATGAAAAAAGTGTGTATGTAGGTGGTATTGAGTTTTTGATCAATTAGGATTATCATTATCATTAGGATGATGCTGAGGATGAGGAGGATGCTAGTGCTAGTAGCACAGTACAGTGACTGATTTGCCCACTGAGTACATGTACCTACATAGGATGTGGCAATGGAGATATATTTACTGTACAGCACAGCACAGCGTAGTCTGTGGGAAAGAGTAAATTGCTCCCTTCCCCACTCACTCATTCACTTGTGGCTCTGGCTGACTTCTGCATGCAATCTTGGCTTCCATCTCGACATGATTTTGGTGGACTGGGTTTGGTTTCCGTTTCGACATCCAACAGGTAAAGCTCAGCAGTCCAGTCTTGCCACTATCAATAGCTACTCTCGGATTAGCCAACAGTCTTTCTTCACTTCACAAGCACGGCTTTGGCTTTGGCTTTGGCTTTTTCTTTTTCTTTTACACTTGTCTACTCCTTTCAATATGCAATGAAATCCAAGCCAAGCCAAGTACCTAAAGCCCAAGACATGTGTAAGGCAAGGAAACATTTCTATTCATCGTCAGATGATCATTTCATTTCATTACTCCTTCTGTTTCTGCTTCTCTTGCTGTTCTCATTGCAAAAAGTGCAGGAAGTTTGGTATGGCACGTTTACAGAGAGCCAAAGCCAAAGTAAAATCCAAAGCGGAGCTTAACTTACTCTTTGACTGTTCCTTGTGCTTACGTATTCCATATTTACACTGTAATCGTATTAATGTCATTATTATATTATGATTTGACTGTCATTTTCCGTGTTTCTGTAATCCAGTCCAATGTAATGCAATGCAATGCAATGGAATGCAATGCAGTGGAATGGAATGGAATGGCTTGTGGCTGTAATATATAAATATTAGCGCGTAGAATATTTTGTACATTGATACAGTTCTGGTTTGACTTAAATAATGACAACCACAGTTAGGAAGTAAGTTACCAGAAGCACCTCATTTAGTCCTTGCGGTCGACGTTTTCCTTGCCTTTGCGATTGATTACACTTGCAGGCTGAAGGCATGTGGAGAGGTCCCGCCGCACCAGAACCGCACAAAATCCCTCTGTGTCATTTCCATAAGGCACCATGTTATTATTATTCATTATCATTTTACAGACTATATACATAGTTAGTAATAATATAGTAGTACCTTTATAGGGATTATGCAGTGCATGAATAAGTACACGTAAATCTTGCCAAAGGGTCTTTGGCTTTGTGTGTTTTGAATAGACAAATGTGTCATGTTAAAAGATGTCCTACAGTACCCACTGGGTGCTTATAATTAGGTAATACATGTGTTCTTATACATTATGCATAAGGCACCATGTTTAAAATCTTATAGAGTACAGATATATAATCATATAGGCTTTATGTATACCTACGGGATTTTTTGATTTGTGAATTATACAAAATGCTGCACCTTTTCCGTGTAAATTAAAAAAACAGCGTCGTTTTTGTGCAAGTTTTTAAAAAACGGAGTCGTATTCGTGTAAATTTCAAAAAATTTGTCTCACTTTTGTGTAAATGTAAAAAAAACGCCGTCGTTTTTTGTAAATGTCAAAAAATGTCTCTCATTTTTGTGTAACTGTAAAAAAAACTGCATCGTTTTTTTGTAAATTTAAAACAAGACTGCGTCGTTTTCGCGCAAATCTTAAAGTTTGTGGTGTATTTTTAAATATGATTTGTATTCAATCATTGCTATGTATTTTGTAGATATGGGAGAACTACTGACTGACTGGTGGTAGACAATTGTAAAATACATGGGTTGCATAAGGCACCATGTTAAATGTGCTTGTACATAGTACATAGTACATAGTTTGTAGATATATGTAAAGGTGTAATTATAAATTTATATCCATTCTATATGTGCAAAGGATGGGTAAGAAAACTTCATCATCACGTTAAAATGATTGCAGAGGAGAATGCAAATAGAAGCTTGTACTTGTACTTGTGCTCACGATCTGAATTGATTTGCCTTTGTTTTGTGCAAGTGTTTGTCATCATTTGAATTTGAATTTGACGGGTGACCCAATAAGATTCTGGTGCTTCGTGTTCCACGTGTCACGAACGGTGACCAGTGACCACACACCACACCAGACTGTGCAAAACAAAAAACAAACTAAACGGTCCGTGGAAGACGAAGACGAAGACGAAGACGATCGAGTCAAGATGAATGCATTAGCATTAGCATGAGAATCTGTATTAGCATTTAGCATTAGCATCAACATTGGCATTAGCAATAGCAATAGCAATAGCAATAGCATCCCATCTTGCGATTGCGATTAGGGATAATTGGGTGCATTATCTCGGACGAAACAATGTGGTTAGTAGGAGAATTACTTGGTAGATACACGTGTATGCACCTACATATTATTTCATGTATGTATGTGATTAAGAGTAGCAGGGGACACATGCAAGGAGCAGTCTCGTGTCGTGTCGTGTCGTGTCGGTCAGTTTTACTTTTGCTTCGTTTTCGTTTACGAGTGTCTTTGTGCATCGTTGCAATCTGCAATTTGCAATAATAATTGCCAATTACCAACGTCCATGACCAAGTTGAAGGTAGGTGTAAAATGGACTATGTGACGATGACGAGTGATGAGCTTTGGAGGGTCATTCCAAACCAAAGTGCGTAATTAACTCCTCAATTATCCTTTCAAAGGTGTTGTGTTCTCGTTTCATTCATCTCTTTCTTGGTTCATGTACGCTAATGTTCATTTCTTCTCTTTACTCCATACGTTCTGCTTGTTGCTTGTAGAACGTTTTGCATTTTTTTAAACAGATTTTAGGGCAAGTTCGCGCCCCTTTTTGTTTTTCCAAGTGGGGAAGCAACGAGATTTTACTGCTTTTAAAACGGTTTCATTTTCATACAAGGGATGGAATAAGAAAGGATAGGACGTTTTGCTCTTTTAAAAAAAATTAACTTGAGCTTCGAAAAATATGTAGCACGTTTAGCACTTGTAAGAGATAAATGAAAATGTTGCATTTTTTAAACAGACTTGGAACATTTTGCAATTTGCAGAAAAATGCGATTGTTAAATATTTTGTTGTTTTAAAAAAAATCTTGGATTGTTTTCCTCTTTTGAAAATCATGAAATTGGCAGCGTTTTGCACTTTTGAAAGGCATGAATTTGTAACGTTTTGCAGTTTTGAAAAATAGGCCACAATTTGAAAATGGAATGTTTTGCTTTTTAAAAGTCGTAGTGGTAATGTAAATTGACTTTGTGATCGTTTCAAAATGATCGTTGAAGAAGTTGAGAAGATGAAATTGCATTAAGAAAGGTAAATGCCCATGGAATATTTTTGTAATATTTTGTCATGTGTCCCATTAACTCCCCAGCGCCTTTAAGAATGGCTAAACACACATTCCCTAAATTGCTCATTCAAATCTTTACAATTACATATTAGTACCCTCTCGCAGTGATTCTAAGCTCATTCAGAGGCCCCATGCAGTTGCAAAAGATCCCAGGTGATAAATCTGCCCCTTGATTTATCCCTTGGCTTTGGCTTTGGTTTGCGCTCCATGTTCCTACCCAAAAGGTAATAGGTAATAATCCATTTAGAAAATCCTCTATAATTAAAATTAATTATAATTATATTGCTATGACTCAATTACCCATGCTATATAGTCACAGTCACAGTTCGCACCATTATGTCATACCAACTAAACTTCGTGTACACACTAAAAACTTCCGTCTTTATTTTCAGCATGAATGCATCACAAATCGAGTGACGCGTAACAAAATTCAATTTTAAAAAACTTGGTCGTTTTCTTGTACATTTTTAAAAAATTGTGTCGTTTTCCTGTAAATTTAAAAAAACTGCGTCGTTATTTGTCAATTTTTAAAAAAACTGCGTCTTTTCCCTGTGGATTCAAAAAAAATGCGTCGTTTTCCTGTAAATTTAAAAAAACTGCGTCATTTTTTTGTCAATTTTTAAAAAAACTGCGTCTTTTTTAGGTGGATTAAAAAAATGCGTCGTTTTCTTGTAAATTTTAAAAAAAACTGCATCGTTTTCTTGTACATTTTGAAAAAACCGCGTCGTTTTCTTCAACAATTAAAAAAACTGCGCCGTTTTCTTATAAATTTAAATAAACCGCATCGTTTTTGTGCAAGTTTTTAAAAAAAACTCGATCGTTTTTTTAAAGTTTTCCTGGAAGTCTTAAAGTTTTTTTTGTATTTTTAAAAATCCTTTGTAGTCCTGGCATGCATCTGCAGTAGTAGTGTAAAGTGTAACTACTGTGCATTCCAGATGGATCTTGTTATTGGAGTGTACTCCAAGTAAATTGCATACAAAGTAGAAGAAACAAAAGGACAATAAACTAAAACTGAGTGATAAACTACACCATTAATATTCATAATGTAATTAAATCCCAAGCAAGTAAATAAATAAATACCCAAACCCAAAAATATTATTTATTCTCCAAACTCTGTGCAACTCACATCACAACTCAAGTCTCAAGTGGAAAATACAACAATATGAAAATACCGTTGTACATTACATGTACACCTTTTTTCCCATTAGTTATAATGCCAAGAATAACAGTCACATAATTACAATTGTGGATTCTTGATCACCATCATCATCATCATCATCATCATCATCATCATCATGGAATAATCTTCTTCAATTAATTAAGATTCAGCACACGTGGCTCTTGAATCTTGAATCTTGAAGATGAAGATGGAAATGACGACTCGAACGGTTTATTCTTCCAATCTCAATTGTCCATTCTCAGCCGCACTCGCAATCGCATCGCTCGCAACTTCATTCCTAATTCCAATTTACGATAATAATTAATTATTTTCCCCCCTCAAAATTTGAAACGTTGCCAGGCCAGGCCAGGCCAGGCCAGTGAATTTATTTATTAATCTGCTTTTCTTTGCTTTGCTCTTTGCTCCATTCCCAATTTCCATCCATTCCAATGCAATTCATTGCATTCCTTTATGTATTTCGTCAATATTTTCCCTCGTCACGATTCATTTTCCTAACTCTTTTAGACTCTCGCCACGACACGACTACGACTACGACTTCCTAAATGGAATTTCATTCAATTGAAATTAAAAATAATGGAAATTCAAGCTACCAGCTACCATCTTGAAAATACGTAGATTGATTTTTAAACGAAAATTTAAATGTCCCTTTTAAATCTCTGCTTTGAAACTTCGACTACATTACAGTGCATTACATTACATTACATTCTTTTACTTGTATTTTTAAATGGGATGATGAAAGCCTGAGTTTTGTTTACAAGCTATTAGTTTTTATTATTGATTCCCAAAGTGTCCAAAGTAGTTATCTGTGTTTGCTTTCACAGAGAGCAAACAAAAGCATGACTGTGGGATTATTTGCCACAGCAAGACAAATTGGAATTTTAATACTAATGCTAATAGTAATGGAAAATGGAATCCTCAGTATTTACTGTACACATTTGACTTTGGCAAGTCAAGATGGACATAACCTAAGATAATACTGCATTCCGTTATATCAGATATGTACTATATGGATATATCTTGAGTATAGTATAGTATATCCGTAGGTATGTAACACCATATATAACTGTTGTTCTTGTTGGTCACGACACAACGTCGACGACAAGCCGAGCCACGGCCGCAGCCAGAACCAGGTGAGAAGAGAAAGCTGAAAAAAGCGTAGACTCAAGTTGCGAAATAGAATTTCTTATAGAAATCCCTTGCTATGCTTATGCTGACGTGGTGTGGTCGTGGTGTGGTGTGGTGTGTTGGGGCCACATTTATCCAACGTCCACTCCAAGGGGTCTCCATTCAACTTCAACCCCACAACATACAGACCTGTGCGTATTTTTCCCGTTACCTTATAGCTGTATATATACATGTATATCCAGCTGGATATGGATATACTTTATGACCATACAGACACCTATACTATGTACCTACATACCTACATATACGACAAAGAGAACAGGAGGAAAAAATCAAAATTCCATTTTAAGTGTGGGAAAACCTATTTGAGTGTATATGGAATTAGAGCCTTATATAGACATGGAAATTGTGTGAAGTCAATTCAAGTCTACAGATAGTCTAGTGTAATGTATGTATGTAATGCAGTGTAATGTAATGTAGTCCAGAGCAAGTTGCAGTGTGATTGTGATTGCTGATTGTTGCTCAAATCCACAGCAAAATTTTGTTGTGTACAGATAGACAAGAGAGAGAGAGAGAGAGAGAGACCCGCCTTCCTTTATCTCCGAGTAGAGTCTTGATCTTCTTATATAGATATAGGCTATAGGCGTTATTTTTACACGGTGTAAATATATATCGGTCTCTCACCTTTCCATTCCACACAGAGAAGGGTAGAAAAGAGAAGAGAATGAAGCAAGGCAGTAGCGAACGCAGGATTGTTTTACGCGTAGGCCAAACTGTTCGAGGCAATTCTATCTAGTGTAGGCAAGTGTTGGAAAAGTAACTGTTACTGTAGCTAATGTTTTTTCGTCTCGTGTAGTAAATGAACTGAATCTCATTTTCCACGTTTTAAAACAAATCCATCGCTTTCATGCAAATTTAAAAAAAAACTGTTTGGTTTCCTTTTAAATTTGAAAAACGACGTCCTTTTCTTGTAAATATAAAAAAACTGCCTCGTTTTCATTTTAAATTTGAAAAAATGGCGTCGTTTTCCTTTAAATTTGAAAAAAACGGCGTCATTTTCTTGTAAATTTAAAAAAAACTGCCTCGTTTTCTTGTAAGTTAAAAAATGCTTCATTTTTCTTTTTTCTGTATTTAAAAAAACTGTGTCGTATTTGCGTAAATTTAATAAAACTTTTTTAATAATTTTTGTTAAAATTTTAAAAAAAATGCAAATACTAATATGCTTTTTCATGGAAATCTGTGTAAGAAGGCTGAGCACTTTAAAAATTCCCGTGTAGGCCTAGGCGTTAGTTAGGCGCCTAGTTACGCTACTGCAGGAATGAAATGGTAATCCATTTGGTTCAGTTTAAAAGGGTAAGTAGCTGTGGCTGTGGCTGTTGTTGTTGGATTGCAAAGCATAAAAGTATAGAGAGTGTACAAGTGACTCACTCACGCAGCTTGTGCTTGGCTTGTACTTGTGTGCATATAATCTACTAATCTACTTTTTCTTGACCTCTATTCCACTAATTGTGAACGACGATGGTGATGGTGATGGTGATGTGATACACATACACAACACTACACCACACTTTACTATACCAGCGTGGTCTTGCGTAACTCTCAGGCTCTGGTCTGGTCTGGGCTTGGCTTGGCTTGGCTTTGCTGCAGCCTACTACTCTTGTTCCCACAAACACAAACACCAACAATCAGAATCCATGCATCCATGCACCAACTCAAGACGAGACGAGACAGCACAAGCCACTTTATGTACGCTCTTGTTCTCTTGCTCTTGTTCTCCATCGTTCTGCTCTCTGCCCCACTCGAATTCGAATTCCTTTCTGCAATTACTACAATTACCACAATCACTCTCAGCACAATACAATGGATCAGGGATTCTATTCTCCTCCATTGTATTCTAAAGGATTGCATTCTTGATCCAAGATCCTTCATCGCTCATCGTACACTTTGGCTCTTGCTCTTAAAATCCTGTTGTTGCTGGGCCAAGAATCCAAGAGCAGAACGACTAGTCTTTTATCTCCATCTGCTTAACAGTGTCACTTTTTCACGGGAGGCAAAATTTGCAAAAATGCGAATTTTTTTATGTATGTAGGTGTATAGGTGTAGAGGAAATTACATGGTGCCTTATGGCATCAATGTAATTTTTCAGCCGTGCCGTATTCTTAGGGAATTAAAGGACGACGATGAGGTTGCTAATACATGGGGCCTTATGACACATGCATTAACAACATCATTAGCGTGATGACGGTTTCCATGACGATGACGGTGTCTTGTCTTCAGTAGCGCCCGCAGGATTTTCTTACCTGTAGGGGTGGAAAAAACTTGATGAGTCCACTGTAAAATTATGAAAAATGCAGCGTCTTTTTTGTGAAAATTTAAAAAAAACTGCATCGTTTTTTTATAAATTTTTAAAAAACTGCGTCGTTTTCTTCTACATTTAAAAAAAATCTGCGTCGTTTTTTATAAATTTAAATAAAACTGCGCCGTTTTCGTGTAAATTTTAAAAAATCTGCGCCGTTTTCTTATAAATTCAAATAAAACTGCGCCGTTTTCGTGTAAATTTAAAAAAATCTGCGTCGTTTTCCCGTAAATTTAAAAAAACTGCGCCGTTTTCGTGTAAATTAAAAATTAACTGCGTTGTTTTCGTGTGAATTTAAAAAAACAGAGCCTTTTCTTCTTAGAGAAATCTTAAAGAAGGCAGTGTATTTTTAAAATCCGTTTTACTCCTAGGCTTACATGGCCTACGCCTAGTTATGCTACTGCTTGACTTGTGCCTAGGGTTGGCTTTGGCTTTGGCTTCGGCTTTGGTTTTGGTTTTGTTATGGCATGGGTAATTAGTGCGATGATGTTGGGTGCTTAACGATGACTAAGTACAGCCGAATCTGAAGTTAAATCCAAAGCCAAATGCAAGTGGAAATGCGAGCGTTAGATGATAATTAAAATGAAATGGTTGGTGATCGTTTAGGTTGGCTTAGAGCTGGTTGAGTTTGTGTGACGGACGATAAGCATTGTTCTCGTTCTCTGGTGTGGTGGCCTGTGAGAGAACTGAGGACTGTATTTAGAAAGGATAGGAAGGGTATAATAGGAGATTGTGTAACAGTGTTCTAAATGTCTTGAAATATGTGTCGGAGGAAAGCGTGCGTGGAAGTGGAAGGTTGTTTTTCAACAGACAGAATGGAATGTGTTGTGGTGTCACATCCCGTCCAATCCATAAGTACATCCATGCATACCACACCATACCATGGAAATGTATGTATGTCTAAATTTATTTATATGTGTATCGACAGGCACATGCATTTATTCCTTAGCATTTTTTTCTTTCCTTCTGGCTCTACTTGCATCCAATCCAATCCAATCCAATCGAATGGAAAGAAAATGGACACACACTATAAAGGTAATGCAATAATTCAAAAGCATTTCCGAGCGTTGTCAATGAATTGCAACGTTTTTCAAATGTGGTTACTCACATATTCCCTATAGGCGTCTACAGATATAGTACATGTGTCTATATATCTGTGTGTGGAATAATTATAAGTATAAGTATAAGTATAAGGAAAAATGAAACTATATGAAATATGCTACTTACGTGAACGTGTAATGGGCTAATGGGTCGTTGTCACACTACACTTTTTTCATAAATTCCTGTCTGTATTTGCTTTATTTCTAAATGTGGTCTGTTCTGCTTCAACTCACATCACATTGCATTGCTGCAATTATTGGGCGTAATGTTTACCTTTTATTCCTAATTCGGATTTGGAACCACGTTGTTTTTTGGAACCAACGTTATCCTTAATTGTTATAGCATAGCATAGCGCCTATAGGTAATCATTGGGGAATGTATGTAATGTATTGTGATTGTAATATATAAACATTGGATTAAGATTAGAATAATTGTTTTAGAATGGTTTGTATTTGTAATGCGATTTATTTGAGTTTGTTTTTTTTTCGTTTTTTATTCCCTTCTCTTTATTTTCCTTCGTATTATTAGGCATTATTCAGCATTGCTTTGGTTTTTATTGTGTGGAAATCATTCCTCTATAATTATTGCTAAATTATTGCCTTCAAATTCGTGTATTTTTTATAGGTAGGTACTTACATTTAGGTATTTAACATGAACATGGTTTTTTTACTAAATGCGTGGTCAGTAAATATCTATGATATTTTTTCCACGTGGTAGAAAAGCATTACCTACCCGTACTCTATGACTTTCCTAATTGGTCCTGATTTTTTTTAATGTTATTAGAAAGAATTTGACTTTTTCAAAGAGTGCACATTGGAAAAAGTAATCATTTTCAAAAAGCGTAAATTGGGAAAATTGCACCGTTTCGAAAAGTGTAAATGGGAAAAATAAGACATTTTCAAAAAGAGTAAAATAAGCAAAACCAGAACTTCTCAAAAAGGGTAAAATAAAAAAATAGACTTATTGAAAAAGCGTTAATTGGAAAAATTACACTCTTTCAAAAAATGTAAATTGGGAAAATTGCACCCTTTCAAAAAATGTAAATTGAAAAAATTGCACCGTTTCAAAAAGTGTAACTTGGAAAAATTGCACTCTTTCAAAAAGTGTAAAGTAGAAATTTAGACATTTTCAAAAAGTGTTTATTAGAAAAATGAGACATTTTCGAAAAGTGCTAATTAGAAAAATGAGACCTTTTCAAAAAAATGTAACTTGGAAAAATTACAGGTTTTAAAAAAATGTTTACTTTAAAAATTCGAATTAGCAAAGTGTTTACTTAAAAAATGCGACTTGAAAAAATGTTGATTTGAAAAATTCGTTTCTTTTTAAGAATACACAGCACCCTCCGAAACTCAGTCCTAGATACGCCACTGGGCAGAACGTCGCTATTGTCTTTTTTTAAAAACTATTTACAATTTTACAAAATGTAAAAATCAAAGAGGAGAAAAGTGGGAAAAACTTGATTTGGCTTGATTGTTTTAGAGTAATGATAATCAATCAATCTTTTTTCCAATAAGCTTAATGTGACGCTCGATGATTGTTGGAACGAGGAAAGAAGTAAAGGGAGGAATATAAAGGAGGAGAGAGAAATGATTGAATACTAATATGAGCAGAGGCTAAAACTAAATAAAGCTAATTGAAGTCCAACCCACACGGACCTGTTCTCTTCCATGTATGTATCTGTACAAAGGTGGCTTATGTTTTTCATTCCCTCTCAATTGAATCAATCGACTCACGTAGTTTTCTTCAAATTCCAATTGCTTCGTGCAGTGAGCAATGAGGGAAACGACATGTGGCAGAATCTGTTCTGTTCAATGCACCGATCACCTGCAATTCTAATTATGACAGGTAATTCAATTTGGCAAATAAGGAACGAATTGGATGTGTATAATGTAGGTAAATGTATTTAGCTCCCCATCACAACCCATGCACATATTCATATTAGTAAACGGTGTTGGTGCTGATGAG
>JAAXYX010002396.1:0-17679 GCA_036851915.1 Ptenothrix huangshanensis
TGGCAAAAATAACACCTGGGATGCCTGGGAATTCGAAGAAACTGTACAACAAAGGCGTCTCGACATTTGAAATTAATTAGTTATCTTTAACGCACAATATGTACTTGTTATTTCTGATATTTTTCATGGGTATAAGGACATTTATTGTACCATAACATACACTCGGCTTCCCCTACGCTTCCTCTTAACTTACACTACAAGCTACTTCGCAGTGTTTCACACGGGCAGGAAGATGCACCAGATATGTATGCAGATTTATTTCCATCGATCAACTCGTTCAATCTTGTACCAACTTAGTCTACTCTCTGGTCTACCTGTCAGGTATCTGTACAGTTAAAACTTTAATCTCCACACAATAAAATAACGCTTCATATTTATTCAGTTTTGTCAAGACTTTATTTATGATTCACGATTCAGTGGTTCACAGAACACAAGCTAAAGTGTAATTATACAGTGGCTTGAACTTGAAGCAATATCAACAAGAACAAAATCAAACTCCGATTTCCTCGACCTTTATATACAAGACTAAAAGTTGCAGAAATATTTAAAATGCCTGTAAATATCCTACCTAATTTAGCTGAATAATAAAAAGCGAGGATTAGATCAGAAGGTTCATTTATCTACGTTACCTATTATGTACTATCGTGGAACTTCATACGGTCGCTAGACTAGTATCAGATTCGTCAGTAAAATATTTATGTAGGTACATGCAATTAAATACTACTTTACTTCTCAATGAATCTTTTCTGATCAGCAATTTTTTTTGCCCCAGCTACTTATATCTACAGCTACAACATGAGCTTGTAACGTAAAACTCCTGGGCGGCGATAATGTTACTTAAAAGCCTTACTTAACTTCTAGTCCGCAAGTTAATAATAAGTGTGTGTACAGTTGTACAGGAATGATTTATAACTACCTATTTGATATTTTTGGCGCTATCCACGATATTACATAAACACTGAGTCATTGAATGGGGATGCGGCTGGGTGCACTACTTGTTATCTAATACAGAAATCCCGTACAAATACAGGTTTTGTTGTTTCTCTTACGCCTTTAAACTCTTCTATTAGGAATTATAACATGATACTCTAAAAAGTAAGCCAACCTGACCTTTAACTAATATTCTATAGTTATAGTCTATGAAATTGGACACATAACGGTACCTTGCGTTTTCTATAAAAAAGCGGGTCACTTCAACTCAACACTAAGACAAGAAGCAAGCAATGTAAATATGGCATACGCTCTGTCAACAATTATCTTTCTTCAAAAAGCATTTTCAAAAGTTTCCACACTATTTTTTAACTATCTAAATGTGTATATCAATCACCAAATACTGTGTGGGAATTAAAGAAACTCAACCAATCAAAATTAACAAAATAAAATTCAATCGAGAGAAAAAACTGTAGATTTAAAAACAGGAATAATGAGACCCAACGTGAATGGAACCGTGAGTAAAAATAAAATATAAGGCGAAGCAGGGTGATTCAAAAGGTAGTCTAGATTTAAAAATGAGTAAATGTTGAGCAGGACAAAAAAATCGAAAAGCAACCCAAAAATCTAAAATGTTATCAAGCTTATTACGTGCTTCAACTAAAATGTTAACCACTCTATAAACTCTGTACACATAACACAACAGTAAATTCAAATTCAGCATGCTGCAGAAAAAAGAAGACTTCAACGAGTTCTATCAGTTTTCACTCTCAAGCCAAGTTGTATTCCTTGAGAGCAGTTTGCATGATGGTATCCTTCACAGCGCAGAATACCAATTTGATGTTTTCCGTGTCTGTTGTCGGTCAAGTCAGTAAACAGTGAATGAGTTAAGGCAAGGTCCCCACAAAAATATCCGAAATCCAAGCAAAAAGAGACATGCAAAATTTCATCACATACATAGAACATATTAATAGTCAAGTAATGGATTAAAAATTTTGAAATTTCAAATGAGCAATTATCAACCAAAATTCCAATCTACACATAGCCCCATTCTCAAAAGATATTATTAAGCTTTTAATTACAAACATAGCTGCGATTAAATTAGTCCCAATCACTCATAAATTATTAATCAAATTCACGCTAGAACATCATAAGGGAGAACACAACGGATTTAAATCGTAGTAATACATATATCAGGGGTCTAATTATTTTCCTTAAAATGCACTCACCAGAACAAACGGAACATGTGAAAAAAAAGTTTTTCATCTATGCTCACTTGCGGATGGCTTTATAGGTCATTATGTAGTGATGACCAAACAAAACACAACTGTCTTCATGAACACCATGCAAATAACAATAACTACCTAATTAGTCTGCATTCTAATTATCATTTCCCACCCCACTCTATAGAAACTATCACACCATAGATACAAACAAAATGCCCATATCTGGTAAGGAATGCGTCGCTGTTGTTGTCCTACAGTTGAGTTTGCACCTCCAAATAGGAACTACATAATCACTTATACAGCTACAGCTACATGACTTTATCACTGATGACCCTTAAACATCATTTACAACACAAATTATGTCAACATTTTCGCTAGCTCAAGCAAGTTTGTTTTTATTATTAATAAAGTACATCGTCTAAACCACAATTTAAAAAAATACATACACAACACCGATACAATACAAAAAATATTAAATCACCCATAAGCAAATCAACCAACGAAGCCGATACCATACTTTACACGAACTAATGAATCAATCACAGCAACGGTTAACATAACTACTACCAATCCCAATCATTAAAATTATAAGGAACAAACAATTATGAATAATAAACTTCATTGCCGTTTTAATATTAAATTATAAATGAAAACTTGACAGCAAAAAGCAACTCACAGGTACATCACTGATAGACTAGAATTCAAATCACCAGAGATAATTCAAAATTAACAATGAAACGAATGATACTTTTTTCATTTCTTCTCTCCTTCCCTGACTTTTTTTTAACTTGTAAAGCTTTACTACAATTGAAGTAAAAACTAGTTATTTAAAATTGTTATTTTCTCCGAATACACAATTGAAATGTTATAGTACGTAGTTTGCGGTATTGCATTCAAAACTGAAATGATAACTATACCCTGGAACTTCCCATGTTTACCCTGAACTGGAAGTAAAAATTACAAATAATAAAATAGTATATACGCTGTTGAAATAACATGCGACATGCAAGATAAAGAATGTTTTGTACTCTACCTGTGGCACAGGTAAAGTGGGAATAAATGATCTTTTCGCTGTCGGGATTGAGGTCGACAAACATTCTTAAGATGAACTCACGGGCGTGAATGGCATCTTTTTGTGGCCCTGTATCACACACACACGAGAACAGAGAAAAATCTAAATTAAGTACGGCATCAACAGCAAAAATATTATTACATACTTAAATATGTGTACGCTATTATTACTACGTATCAGTTATTTGTATACCAAGGTAATTGTACCCAATCAATACAGAGTATAGGCATGAACTTCGTCACGCTTTACACAAGCTTCCATACAGTGTGCCGTGTACCATTACCATCCACTTTATTTACGTATCATCACAGCTGAAGGTAGAAAATATGCTGAGCTTCAAAAATGTTATACATTAGAATAAAAAATTATATAGGAAATTGCTGATAGCAGTTTTGGTTGTTTTTTAAACACTAACAAGAAACATATATGAGGTGGTACACTCGGAATCCAGAAAGCGTCGTACCATTAAAACAAGTTTTACAGAGAACTACATACTAGTGCATAGTACATATCTCGATTGCATTTCTTTTTGGAGCGACGTCACTCTAAAGTTTTGAAATTTAGGCGAATCGGCCTTTTTTAAATGGGATTAAACATGTTTTTTCACCTTGAAGGGTCTTTCATATTTTTTTTCAAAAAACCCTTATTTTCATAACTTGCCTTTTTTCAAAATGGTAATAAAATGGACTCAAGAAAAAAAGATTTCATCAATTTTAACATTACATTAACATCATTAACCTTCTTCGAGGTAAAAAACACATTAAATCCCTTTTTAAAGCAGCCAATTCGTCCAAATTTCAAAACTGCAGGGTGGCGTCGCTCCAAAACGAAGCAAAATGCAATCGAGATACCATGCATTAGTAGTCCTTTATACAAGCTTGTTTTAATGTTACAACGCTTTTTAGAATCCGAGTGTACCACCTCATATATGTTCCTTGTAAGATGTAAACAAGGTGTTATTTGATTAAAAATAGCATATTTTATACCTCGTACCGCGTGGTCTACGTAATAAGGATGGTACATTCAGCAATTTTATTCTATGTTACGTTGGGGTTAAAGGCGCGCTCAGCTTTAAATATCAACTAGGTACGCTAAGTATCTAACTCCGTACCTACTTTTCACAACTACTTATGCAAATAGACAATTATAATACCATAAAATAATTATCTACACTCGTGATAAACTCCAACCTTCTACTACTTAAAGTTTGAGGTACCCAAACAAGTGGATATTTTTACATTTTCTGTAGGTTAAATATAATTATAAGTCGTACGCCACAAGCGGATTAGGCAAGTATGGTTGTGGTCTGGACCACGTAAGGGTGAACTGTGGACTAACTAGACTACAGAACAGGATTGCCTGGTATTAGTCCCATCGAAACGAGCCAGACAAAACTCACACTTACAGCTCAGTCCTACCCCACAACAATCTTACGTTGACCCAGAACAAAATTCTGAAGTAGTCGTAACTACATTACCAAGAATCGTCATATAAATTAGTACCTATCTTGTTACAATGTGCGTCCAGTTAGATGGTCTAGATGCTCCACCTTAATTATAAACATAGGTATTCATCCTGTAAAAATTATCCTTGTTGGTTCGAGACCACGATGACAGGAATGATGAGCTTCTTATCAACATCACATCATGTTCATCGGATATGCAGCTATAATTGTCTGCAGCACCATGTCGACATTCGCTTCGTCTCATATTCATACGATGAATCTTACCATCACAGCTAGCATATTTCGCATCAATTCAGAATGTGTAAATATATATGGTATCGTCCACATATCCTTTCACAACAATATACACAAACCTAATAGCAAGTTAAAAATGCCTGATTTTTTCAACAATACTTGTTGGAAAGGAAAGATTCGCCCACGTACACTAACTCTCAGTAATCGAATATTACTCTTTTCATCTACGAATCAACTTAACCATGCACTCAATGCACACAGATTGCCCACGGGATACTCATGAACTACTAGATGTCTAATAATTATGCTTTCAATTTTCAAAGACCAAGACGAAGAAGAAGAACTGAAGAGTAGTTGATGCCAATCCACATGTCAACTTTGTACCAGTAGCCCTGGAACAATTCTAGTTTGAAGTTGAACTGGAACAGTGCTCGGAATCGATTTAATGTGGTACTGTTCTCGGTTCCTTCCATCTCATTCTATTTTATCAATATCAAGTTCCTCCTTCATAATTAACAGTAAATAAATTAAAACAGTTTGTATATGGATCCAGCACCCGCGGTCAAATCCAGATTATCTTGTGATTTGATTTTGATTTCCAAATAGAATCTGCAGTCATCACCATCATAGCTACAGGCAAGAGAATGAATAGAAGAATGAACCTGCAACTAGCCTGCCTGCCTTCAACAGAGGCACTTACAGAGGTTTCCTATACTCCTAGACTGAACTGGACGCCAATCATTCCCCAACACATAACAACTACAAACGCAATCAAGCCAAGATCAACGCATTATGTTCCAGGCAATTCACTTCCCCCACCCTCATATTCCCCTCCCCCAGTTTTAATGAGTTCACTTACATTTTTTACGGGTTCTTTCCCTCAACGTTGATCTACTTGTCTAGTTTTGGTTTTAATAAAGTAATTAGAAAAATATCTATCAGGCCAGGGCAATGCATAATTCACCAAAACTCTCAAACACTGCGCTACGAAATCCTCTGAGTTCTGAGTGCATCATCATCACTCAGTTCAATTTCATTTTTCCAACTGCATTCGCGATTACAAGAATATGCAAACAGCCATATGTGTAAGCATAATTAGACAGTAGGAGCACAGAATCAGAGTAAACTCGCGATTCCGCGTATATCAACTGATTCGATTCATTCTGCTGGCTTGATCTTGTTCCGTTCAGCTCGATGGCGATAACACTTTAAATTTTACCTTGCTCTAATCTACTCTACATCCATTGGATACAACACAATCTATCGCTCCTCTATAACCTAATTAGCAAATCAACTTCTGACAGATGGGGGACACTAGTGGACACGACAGAGCTCCCAAGAATTAATAAGCACAACATAATTATACCCAGTTAATTAATCCAGCCCAAAATGCTAAAAATCATTGTCAATGTTGAAACTTCAAACAAAGACGAGTTTAAGCCAAACCCGAAGTAAGAGCTTTTCGTCAAAATATGTTTACTGCGGTATATGCACAAAAAAACATGAAAGCGACGTCTCGTTGATCTTTTGAAAAACCATAGAACAAGTATGAACAATACAATCAGCAAAGTCACATGAATCATTTGACTTAATATCCAGGTTTTCCTAGCCAAATCAAAAATATGTATACTGGTCAAAACGCAGGCCCAGGACGTGAATCAGAAAATTGGAATGAGATGCATTTCATTCAGAATCCGAAATACCTTTGATTTAGAAAATAAAAATTATCAACATTTTACCAAACTGTTTTTGTCTGATGAGTGAATTTTTAGTAAATAAGATACCAGGTGTACAACATTCTACCAAACTACCTACGCACTAAAAGTTTTGGAGCCGTAGTAGCAAAATTTTTTATAAAAATTGCAAGTGTGCCCGTTAAAATCTGAGCCATCAGAAACTTAGTTGGCAAAGTATCTCCATAATTATATCCCGTATTTGACAAACATTTGTGTCGTTGACTATGTTAGATAGAGTAATTATAGCTCGCTAGTGCACATCACTTTTACATCAATTCTTTCCATACCAAGTCTACGAGAATAATCCAATAATTGGCTACAATGGTAATATACACGAGATAGGTACTTTACTGATACTTCTTTTTTGTGCTCATTTCCTATTCAGTAACCTAATGTCTACTTTTTACTTATTTCGTCCACAATTGAAAACTTCTTCGAAGCTCCTCCGCACATACATGTCCGCACATACTATCCTAATTTCCACTTAAAACATTTCTAAAAATAAACGTAAAGAGATTAAAAATCTTGAAACGTCAAACGATGTTCAGGAAACGAAAGGAAGTAAACAATTTAACGAGACAAATTTTAATCAAAAGCCTTTTCGAACGTAGTCCGATCCTGTTTTTTTCAACTAGTTTGTCAAGACATGTGGAAAAAAATTGTGCTAGTCTTGTCTGGGATATATTTTGGTTGTGCATAGTGAAGATGCAATTGTCAATGTGAAGTAGAAATAAATAAATACAAATATGGATGAATGTAATAATTATGATGCTTTCGTAGGTACGAGATAGGTACTTTGGTTGATACTTTCTTGTGGCTCAGTTTTAAACGTATTCATAGACGGCAAGGTTAAAATCTTAAGTTACAACACTGAATCTCTCAATACTTTCAATACAGCTTCATTTCCAATTCTAATCTGATAAAGTACAAGGGAGTTATCTATAGATTTAATCGACAGTTAAGTTACTCCATTTCGACTTCAACTTGGAACCACAACATACTCATTCCATACGTACTCGTACAGGATTCATCTCGTACCTGTCGCACAAGTGAAGTGAGAGTAACACGCTCGTTCTGGATCAGGTATTTGAGACAAATACATGTGTTTCAAAATGAACTCACGGGCACCAACGTGATCTTGCTTTGCACCTAAAATACATTCTCTGCCTAATTATTTTCAATTGTCACCGACTTCCGCTCAGCTCAGCTAACTCATCGTGGATTATAACTCATTCTGTCTCCTTTCCCCTCCCACCACAAATTCGATCCTTTCAAAACTGTCAGCAGAGAAGGGAAAACATGGGAGTAAATATAAAGAAATAAAGATAGGATTGCACAAAATTTAAATGTGAGCGAAACCCTCTTGGCTATCGAATAGGCAACAACAGAATTCGATTCATAAACAGATTCTTTCAGTGCAATTCGCAGTATTAACAAACTTCGCTATACTTGTTGATGTGCTGGGATCTGAGTTAAGATTTTACATTTGCACGAGTATCCTGTCAATATTCGTGCTTTAAATTTTAAACGCTAGAGCTGTAGCTCCAGAGCGAGAGTAAGAGAGCTCTTACTGAACAATTAAAGTCTTCCAAGAGTATATGACTGGAGTAGAACAATCTGATTTAGGTCAAGTGTCTAAAAGAAAGTACGAAGTTCATGAGGCGACACAAAAGTAAAAAAGTGCCCAGCACGATAACAAAAAAGAGAAAACGATTTCGCGCAACAAGTGACCTACACCTAGTGTCATTTGGAATTCTTTCAAGTATCTGACGAGCTTGAAAGCAATTGTTGCAAGTAGAAATATGATTTGATTAAACAGAAAGAGAAAGACAGACACAGGGTTATCAGACCAATAATTAAAAGAAGAATTTGAGTTGAAAAGTGAAGGAAGTAGATGTGGTAAATAAAACAGGTAAATTACCGTCATATTCAGGGAAGTAGTCGACCAAATGGGAATACATAATTTTCTCTTCGAGAAGGTCCTTCTTATTCAAGAACAGGATGACAGAAGAGTGCTGGAACCAAGGGTAAGTTATGATGGTTCTGAATAAGGCCTTAGACTCTTCCATTCGATTCTCATTATCGGATTCGAATAAAATCTGATCATATTCGCTAAGTGCGACCAGGAAGATAATGGAAGTCACATTTTCAAAGCAGTGTATCCACTTCCGTCGCTCTGATCTTTGCCCGCCTACATCGACCATCCTGAACCGGATTTCCTCGAGATCAAATGGGTACTCTATGATACCAGTTGTGGGGACTCGGACACGTAGAATGTCTTGTTCCGTTGGTAGGTAGTCCGGAAGAGCTATACGGTCTATCTCCGACAAGTAGTATTTGGCTGAGTCGGTGAGCTGGTATTCTCTTCTTCTATCGTAGCACTCTAGAATCCCAGCATCGCCCCATAAGGCTTTAATGGCTTCGACATAGGGTGACTCAAATGTCGTGACTGTTTCATAATCAACAGCTCTAACTTGATCGGCCTTTTCATTATTAGCAGAATCTGCGTACTGAATTTTTAGTAAATCCATGGCACGTATCATGGCTTGCATCGCCATAAAGATGTTTTGGTAGACCAATTTTATAAAGCCCCGCTTATCTTCATCTGAATATCCAGAACCATGAATGATTCTCATCTGCTTAATAAATGTTGACTTTCCCGACTCACCGGTACCTACAATCAAAACGAAACAACAACAAATGTATTAACAAAAATTCTTTTTACTCCTTAACTCACACTACAAATTTACGTCCACGTCGTCAAATATCATCCATTCACATGACTGTAGCAACGAAGGTTTTTTTCCCAAACTTGAATAACTAAGCACATCGTTTTGTCCTTCTACTTCATTCATGGCACAACTATTACACCAATATTCTCGAAATCCTTTGATTCACTTTTTCCTTGGAACCACCAACGTCAACGACACACAGCTGCAATACTAATACTTTTTAAATAGCATTACAAAACAATAAATTCCAAGACTACAGACTACAGAGTTGCGTGCGTTTCATTTCTGCCTTTCCTGTATTCCTGTCTGAGGTAATCGGTGACTGGTGACTGGAATGTGTCCAAAATCTAAAATGATTCATGAACATAAGTTGTACCAAAACCTACACTAGTCAACAATCAACAATAAGTAAAAGTAGAGTAAACATGAGGTCTCATGTATTCGTATCATATAACCGCGTCCACACTCAACACTTCCTGTCTTCTTAAATGATATTAAGAAAAGCTCTGCTCAGGGCTAGTTACTCAAACTACCGCCACTGAATTGCCCATTTAATATTTTCCTCCCATTTCATTGTTTTCAAAGAAATCGCAGTCAATAATGGAGGCAAAACTTTCGCTTTCTACTTCGACTGTTTTGATTTTGAACCAGCTTGGTGATTCTACAAAGACAATATCCAATCCAACATCGTCAACGATTAGTAAAAAACCATTTCAATACGTGACTTCGAGCATAACCAAGTAATCATAAACAAATGTACAGCTTCAAGCTTCACATTTCTTCATATCGGTCACGTTAAGTAGGGTACGGAACGGAAAACGGAATCCAATCAGAAGAATTATGAAAGCACACACACTTTCAATTAGCTCAACATCGGTATCTGTTGTCTGTAACTTGTTTCGTTGACAAGCACCCCGACAAACCAACTGAGCTGGATATTAATGATTAAGGTAATGGTAAAGAGAAAAAGAAATACATCAGCTATTCAAACATTAAAAACAAGTTCCCCACACTGAAACCAAATGAATAAAACCATAATATTCCACACATTTTTCAGTCTCCCATCATTTCCCATTGATTGCCATCAATCCACATCCCCAACCCAAATAACCCAATCATTGGACCCAAGATCCTTAAAAACGACATAATATATTCCAACGATTATTTTTTCCACTAATGACTAGTCTCCTCTTCGTTTGGTTTAGACTCTTGGTGTGGTATTGTATTTTGTATTGGTTCACTATATTTTCCTAGTGTACTACCATCTCTCTCTTTCTGTCTCTCCTTCTCTATTCTGTCTCACATATATGTGTGTGGCACAAACCTAATCTAACGTAAATCGGCTTTTTTCTTCCCTCTCCCCCAAAATCCAACAAACCCTTTTTAACCCATCTTTCATCCCCACTTTTACAAATTACACTTTTACTCCCCATCAACTCTCCCACAATATTCTTTCAATACTCTACAAATGAAAATTACCTAATAGAAGAAGTTTAAGTTCTCGTCGGGCATCTCGTTTGTCCCTTCTGAGTTGCCTCTCAATCTCTTGATTGATCCTCTTCTGTTCTTTGGCTTCTTCCGATAAACAGCACGCCATTGTATTCAATTCACTTTTTATTTTAATTAAAATAAAAAATGAGGTTCACTCCGTTCCTTTCTTCATTTTTCTGGCCGATCACCGAAGACAACAGAGTCCCAAAACCGAGAAGGAAACTATCAAGTTGACTTGACTTCACACTCCACTTTGGTTTTGGTTGGACAAAACAAGTCACCTTATATCGAAGACTCCCGTACAAGATCCTCTCGTCTCGGTCTCGGTGTGTGTCTGTCTCTAAGTACTTGTGTGAGAGAGAAAGAGAGAGAGAGAGAGAGTGTGTGTGTGTGTGGGGATGTATGTGTGTGTTGCTGTGTGTGTGTGTGAGTTGGGCTTCTCTGTGGTGGTGTCGTGTGTTTATGTGTATGTATGAGAATCTGCTGATGGACACGGACAGACAAGAAAAAGAGTTGGAAATGATCTCGAGGACTCGTCGACGAAAAGCCCAACGAGAGGAAACCAAAGGAAGGAGTCACACAGCACAGCCACAGCCACACTCGACTCGAGTCTCTGCTCCTCACATAAAGCACGGCCAGCGAGGCAGCAGGAGCGGAGTAGCGAAATGGGAAAAGCAGCCGAGGCAGCCAGCCAGGGAGAAGTTTCGATCGATGGAATGGCTCACGAATACTCCCACCACAGGCACACACTGTCTATGCACTCAGGCCCCACCGACCAACACCATCACCAACACGAACACCCATGCGTTGGCGCATCTTCTCCAATATGTTAACCCACCAACTGCTCCATCAAAACCCGCAACGCACCCAACCCAACCCAACCACCCCAATGCACCAGCTCCACTCCACGCACCCCCGCAACTCCAACCCCCCTTTTCCCAACTCCTCCAACCGCACCACACACACACACCAAACCAGCTCTCAACACCCAGACCCAAACGACAAACGTTATCCACAACCATCGTCCACGCACCGCACTCAACAATCGCACAGCCGACCCACCTCTCCCCATCCAACACCATTACCTCACCTAATTACAATTACCCATTTACTCTATTTACTCATTTATTTCCTTTATTGTCATTAACCACCTCTTCCCACTTCCTTCCCTCACTCCAACAACAACTCCCAGCCCACTATGTACATGTTGTCGCTACAATTACATTCCTCGCCAATTATGTTTACTCCACCGATCATCATCATCAGTATTAATAATACCGTCAGCATCAATGACATGATATGCTTCATTACCAAAAGTCTAATTAGAGACAAACACTTCCCGCTCTTGTGCAGTTAAACAGATTTCTATGTACGAGGATGGGAGAATTGGAGGACTGAGTGTGACTGTATGGCCCTTTAAATCTTTGAGAGCGGGAAGCTCCTTGGCTTGGTGTACAACGGGTAATTTACACCTCAAGGTTTTTCCAAATGGGGATGACTAATAGGGAGGATAATTAAGTAAATGGGTCCCCGCTTTAGAAACTTTAAGAGGGGGTTTTTGTACGTAGGTGTATGGGAGAGTGGGGATATCTATATGACCCTTCAAAATTTGGAGGGCGGGAAAAGTTACTTGTGATAGATATCTATGACTCTTGGTTTTGGTATCTTGTTGCCCTTGTACAGTACAAGTACTTACAATGTACAATTAGGAGTCGGGAAGAATATCATCGGCGAAGAGGTTTAGTTATTTCGATGCCCACACTAATGGCAATGACCTTTGGGGACTAGTGAGTTGACAATTTTTGAAATTGTCATTTTGGTGAAAGCAGAATGCGGCTGAAAACATAATATCCGAAAATTCAAAATTATGTCGTGTTATAATAACACCAATAATGACTGATGAAGTGATGACATGATAAGAATGATTTTAGGCAGATGGTTTCTTTCAGCATTCCAAATGCTCAGTTATTTGGTATATATGTCGGTGTCTGATGTTATGAATCTAGAGTTGTTGAACACAGCTGTTTAGAAGCATTGTTGTTATTTGGAATGCAAAAGGATATTTTTATGATTTATATACTTTATGCTAAAATAGGATAGGAAAAAAATGCTAGGATAGTTAAATTATTTGATTTGCACATAATTACATACGTAAAGTATTTTCTGGAGCGTAGATAATAATATTACCTATGTATTTATTTAATCATGCATATATAGGTACTTGGACTGGAACAATCTGGGGCACACTAAAATTATACGAATTCAGCTACAGCTGCCAAAATCCTGCATCAGGGTAACACCGGAGGGTGGACTTTAGTATGCGAAAAATAAAATCAAGGTAAAGAAAATGAAAATACTGAGACATTACAGTGTAAAAACAATAGTAGGATGATGATGATTTTTATTATTGTATGTAGTACTGACCTGAAAATGGAAAAAATGCGAAAAGTTTATTGGGAATATTTTAAAGGTAATCGAATGGCAATTTGATTTTGATTTTTTATGTGCAATGGACCCAGTTACAGCGTTCAGTCAGAGGAAGGTAGCCCATATTCAACACCAATCATTTGTCTTCCTAAACACCCTTCAGTTAATACAATCTGTGTCGCTCGGCGTACCTGCATTTACATAATTATAAGCACTAGCAACATTCAAAGTAAAGACTAGTACTTAAAAGAAGCACTACACTATCCTCATTCCTGAGCAGAACCCAAAACACACGACTTGTACTACCCCGATATGGCCAGGATATCGGTTGTTTGTCACTATGCGATGCGATGGTAAGTCTGTTTTTACTCTAACAAAGCAAAAAAAATCATTCAATTCACAAATAATTGAGCTTTGAATTATTTCGGGGAATCCAGTCACCCAACCACATATTATGCACTTATACTGGCGACGCCAAAGAAAGGGCTACAACGTTCAATACTACACATGCTTAGTACTCCAACTTATACACAACTTGCATATCATAACAGTGAATATGAGTTGACTTACTAGAGGTAGAGATACCAGGTAAATAGAACAAGAAAAATACAAATCACATCATGGCATTTTTTATGGTTTCATTGTTACCTAGTAGTACACATACGCCCGAGCTTAGCAAAAAGAGTAAATAATCCTATTTGCAAAAGTATGTCTAGTCACCTTTTCCGTTATGTGATGAAACCAGTCAAGTACTAGAAGACAAGGGAAATTAAAAATAGTCGATGTCCTCCTATCAAGGGATACACGTACGGAAAAAACAACTGATTACAAAAAACTACCAAATAACATAAATAAATGTTATACCGTGTGATGTAAACTAGTAACGTCAAGTGAAGTCAAGTAAACCGAGGTATTATCAATATCCGAAAATATATTGAGAATCTTGATAGAGAAGCCTTGCAGGTTTCTTTAAATGGAATGATTACTTTTCTTGGTCCAGAGGAACACGACTCGGAATCGAAATTGCAGGTAATTGATGATTAATGTCAAACTAAGCGTGAGTCGAGTGTTCAATCTAGTCATGGATAATGCCAACATGCACTAGAAAGGCACCCGACGCGTGCTCAGCCTGTTTTCCATGTATTCCTCATTCCTCCCAAGTCCACTTCTCAAGTACTTCTTAAGACCAACTAACTGCCGTAGAAAAATTGAATGCTCAAAATCCAATCATTACATGTAGGTAGTATGAATCAAAGGACACGATTCAAAACAGCTTAGAACACTCCAGGATCAGTCAGGAAATTATCCAGGTATGTGTGCCAATTCCTCTGACCTGACACTCTTTGCAAGTTGCTATAATTAACCCTCGGTCTGGACGGCTCCGCCCGGTGAGAACTGGATAAGACAAAGATTCTCAGAACCGGAAAGATATCATCCGGACCGCGGGGATAAAATAAAATGTCAATTTCACCGTAATGCAAGGAAACCACAACAGAACTCAAAATTTGGTGTAGAACAGAGAAAATGAAACAAACAGAAATCGGAAAATATATAAAAATTCTATACGAGTTGAAATTTTGAAGTTGTTGTCTGGATGACCAGTAGAACAATTCTGATCAAGTCTACCAAACGTGTCCCTTTTTATCCCGTATCCAGGTCACAACATGAATATGGACGCTTGCATTATTTCAATTAGGTTCCTTATTGGTTATTCAAAAACGGGGGAGGAAAGGACGTGCTACCAACTTGAACTTCTGATTCAAGTATCCAGTGCATGAGTGACCCAAAATGTTAAATGTAATTTAGCATAAAGTAGGTAAAGTATACATACGACTGGAATTACCGTTCAGACCTTTGTGGGCTAGTAAACAAGTATGATTGTACGATGTTTTTCCGTGCCTATAGGTGTTTTCCTCTGTTACTTTGAACGATCATCAGTGGACAACGTGACAGCGGGAAGGGGCCGAGTTCATCAACATTTCACAAATGCTCCTAAAGCTCAATCTCCATACCATTTGACTACCCTACCCTTTCCTATTGTGGTTCCATCCAAGTCCTTGTCAAAATGATACAAAGGGTATCAGGAAATTCAGATTTTGTGAGAAATAGTTCGGATCCTTAGACATGACAAGGAGAGCCACAATAGGAAAGGGTAGGGTAGGCAAATGGTATGGAGATTGAGCTTTAGGAACAATTGAGAAATGTTGATGAACTCGGTCCCTTCCCTAGTCACGTTGTCCACTGATAGTCGTCCAACGTAAAAGTGGTAAACACCTATAGGCTCAGAAAAACATCCTACAGCCGTAGTTGTTTTCTAACCCACAAAGGTCTGAACTGTAATTCCAGTCGTATGTGCTTCAACTACTTTATGCTAAATTACATTTAGCATTTTCGGCCGTTCTTGCTGACTGGATACCTTACCAGAAGTTCAAGTTGGTAGCACATCCTTTCCTCCCCCGTTTTTGAATAACCAATAAGTAACCTAACTGTAATAATGCAAGCATTCATATTCATGTTGTGACCTGGATACGGGATAAAAAGGAACAAGTATGGTAGACTTGATCTGAAATGCTGTACTGGTCGCACAGAAAACAACTTATATAATTATATCGTCGTTGAAGGTACTAAACTTAATATCCTTTTTGTAACGTTATGTGATTTTTCAGAGGATATTAACTTTTGCATCTTCAACAACGATATATTATATTACATGAAGTTCAGTCGCCTTGGTCAACAACCTAAAAACTACTTACCTATATTATATTTTAGGAATAAAAATTATTCGGCGAACACTAATCATAACGGTTTCAAAATGTATTGCATTGAAAGCAATAGGAAAAGGGCTCAAAAACAGTCAGTACGTGATTAATTTTTGCATTGCATGAGAGAAAGACAAACTTTATTCGCTAAAATAAAATTGACACTGTCCTCCAACGAGGGTAGGTATTTTTTAAGAAATGGTCGAAGTTTGTCTGGTGGTAATTATTGTTTTATTTCAAAATGAAACTTTAGGATACAGATTTTCGCCTTTGCATTTTATTCCGCTGTACATGAAGGCGATATAAAATACTACAATATTATAAAAACCCCAACCCGATTCAAAATTTGTTTTTGAACTGATGATACCTTTGTTCAAAGTTTCATTTTAATTATTCGAATTTAACATAAATTATAATGGGGTTATTTTCCTGGGTCTCCCAGTATAAATGACACGTGTCGCGTGCTCGCGTGTATAATTTTGATCAACAGTGGTAATTTTTGACTTTGAACTTGAACGTCAAATTACAACTATCCTTTAGCTACAATTTACCTTTATCGATATATAGTCTAACTGTAGACCGTAGTTGTTTATACCAAGTTCGAAGGACGAGTCTGGCTTGGACGTGGAATTGAAAAGGGGAATATGAAGCGGAAAAATAAAATAAATATGGTAAGCTTGATGATTGTCATGTACCTCTATGCCTTCGACTATCAGCGAAGGGGAAGTAAGGGAAATAAAATACATAGAATAGGAAATTTAGATCGGTTTGTCGTGGTGTGGTATGGTATGGTTATGGTATTCTTGTAGGAATTGGAAGGGCAATTTCAAGTGACAAACATTAAGTACCTATCTGTTTAGTCCGTGATACTTTTTCTTTTTTAAATGCATGAACACAAAGTTACAAAAATCACAATTTTAATGAAATAGCAAAATTTTTTTTCGCCGGTGAAGATGCAAAGTCTCCAGATTAAAGCCTGTCGTTAGAAAAAACTCTGGATAACAATGGAATTTTACGGGAATGTGGAGGTTTTCTTACTCACAGCGGATTGCATAACCCGGAGGGTTTGCTTCTTCACCGACGATATGCACATGATGTTACAATTAGCGCTTTTCTGTATGACTCAGTAAGAACAAATGAACATTTTCTGATCAGTTATGATTGCAGAAATGCAGAGATCAAATAAACAAAAATTGTTATTATTCAATTATTACTTTTTAGTTTTTTACTCAATATTTGATAAAAATAATTTAGATAAAGGCATGAGGTGTGTAGAGGCTCTGTTGTTTTAATATGCACTCCTCAAGAATAATGAAAATATATTTACTGCAATGTACGACCATGGTCGGTAGTCGGTAGCATATTTAATCCGCAGATTGAAATCAGAAAATTAGGCTGAAGAAACTAAATACCTACTTGAGCCTTGAGCATCACCACTGACAGTAAAGGTTCACTATTAGAAACCTTTGTCCAAGATAAAACAAGGGTTAACCGGAAGGTTTACTGTATAGTGTGAAGGTATAGACGTATTCAGAGGTAGAGCACAGGAAAAAGTATAGGAAGTACAGGATAGGGACAAGGATTTATTCAGGAGGTTATATTTACCT
>JAAXYX010002397.1:0-17678 GCA_036851915.1 Ptenothrix huangshanensis
CCTTAGGTGTATTTAGTATTTATAAGTCTAAAGAGAACAAGAAACGCATTTCGCAGTCCAAGATAGGGTTTAATACGTTTATGATACAATTAGTAGGTATGATTCAAGATTGCCAAAATAAGAAATTTTGGGATGTTTTAATATCGGTACATAAGAAATTTTTGTCTTTAAAATAGTTAACGTAGAAAATTTTGAAACGTTAAACACTGTTAGAAATTTTTTTTGATACGTTCAAAAATTGGTAATATAGAAAACTTGAAAGCGTTTACAATTGTTAAAAAAGAAAATTTTAAAATGTTTCAAAAATATAGAAAATAGGGAATTTTTTAAGCGTTCGCAATTGTTAAGAATAGAAAATTTTGAAACGTTTAAAATTGCCTGTATAGGAAATTTTGAAATGTTTCAAAAATGTTGAAATAGGAAATTTTTGAAGCGTTTGGAAATTTGCAAAACAAAATTTTGTAACGTTTAAAAACATATGATAATTTTTTTCAAACGCTATAATAAGGTTAAAATAGGAAGTTTTTAGGCGTTAAAAATTTATTTTAGAAGCGCTTTTAAATTCTTGAAATATTATATTTTACACTCTAAAATGCGTTTTAGGATATTTTGGTTGTACTTTAGATAAATCCTAACAATGTTCATAATTATTCCTAATACACTTCGGGTGTCTTTCCGTTTTAACATACTTTTTCCCTTTTTAAGACACTTTAGTTTTTCCAATGTACATACATACCGTACTATTTTTCGCATACGCAATATTTCCATTAGCTCCTTGCACTTATTTAGATTATTTCCCAGGGAACATTTTTAGTTTTTACATTTGTCTACAAAACATAAAAAAAATTGCAAGTACACTTCTCCAAGATGCAATCAGATTTTGATCTTTTGACAAAAAGACAGAAAAGTAATTAGTTTCGCCTCTTTTCGCTGCATTTGAAACAAACTGAATTTTATGAATTCTGCTAGAAAGTACCACCTGCTGTCAAATTTTGCACAGAGTACCTAATACCTAAGTAATACATCCGAGAATTATTTTTGCTCCAAGGTTGTGTTCTGATACATACGTATACCTACACACGTATGCTTATTAGTAATACTTTATATCTGTAGATTACAAGCTCATGGCTTGGAATTATCCAATCGTCTCTCTCTCTCTCTCTCTCTCTCTCTCTCTCTTTTGAAATTCCAACGCAGAACTGTCTTGTTCGTATAATTAATACGCAGATGCCTGTACACATTTAATTTGGAACTAAATAATTTTGGCCGTTACACCTGATGACAGGGATGTTAGTGGAATTTGGCTGAGAAAACCCCAAACCCAATCGTGGTATTAGACCCTGGTATAATAATATAAACACTCGACTGTGCAGTGCGCTCCGTATGAGCAACAGTAGCCTCTACTAGAACCTAATGGAAGGAAAATAATCCTGCAGGATATACCTTGCAAGTCTTGAGTTCCTGCATTGTTTCTCATTCATTTTCATTTCGAGGATACAGTGGATAATCAACTAATGTCGACATACGGTTTTGGTTTACGGATAGATTACACATTATGTACATAGGAGAAGATGCGTAGACTATAGTACACTAAAGAGAACAGGGTCCATATCGCCGGTGCAATATCATTTACGAAACGAGCGCTGACATGTCTTAAGTACCCACGTATAGGTATGTATGTATGCAATGTACATGACGGAGGTAGATCTGATGGGAATACGTACCTGCCTAGCGTAATGAGTTGCGTACATCCATTTGTCTGGTTCTGGTTCTGGTTCAGGTTCTGGTTGGGAATGGTAAGTGCAGCTACCTACACGTGTAAATTAGACCGGAATTCAGAATACATTTATTGCTATTGCTATTGCTACAGATCATTTGTGCTGACGAGTTCAAGACTGTGTAGGCTAGACAAGGTGATCTCATTATTTTGACATGTGTAAAGCCATTTGTATCCATAATTAAAAATTCCGAGGGGAAACTGCCTACTGTTTTCACCAATTTCACAATCAAGTCTGGGTATACAATAATGGCGTGGTGGAGTAACGGTAACGAGAACAGCAAAGGCAGAAGTAGAAGTAGAAGTGAAGCAAAGCCATGCCATGCCATGCCATGGCATCGCATCGCATCGCAAGCAAAACAAATGTAGCTTCCTCTACAACTATTTTACACAACTTGGGTTTCCACTAATTTTCTGTTTACTCATTTTGGCAGAGAAGCCTGCATTTATTATTTTCCTATGTGCCCGTAAATTACCCGCATGAGTTCACTCTTCCTATGCTATCCGAGGATATGGTGAGCTCTGCTTTTGCCTCTGCTTCAAACTGGAACTCGTAGAGGATTCACAGACACACAATCACACAGTGCAACCAACACATTATATACCTGTACAAGTTGGGAGGTATTTCTGTTCAAGTTCCTTTCCTACTACACCAAGGGCGTACCTGGCCTGGGACTGAATGTTAAAACGAATTTGACACCTTTTTAAAAGGGTGTAATTTTTCGAATTAACTGTTCTTTGAAAGGGCGAAATTTTTAAAATTAACATTTTGAAAAGGGTACAATTTTTCAAATTAATACTTTTTAAAAGGGTGCAATTTTTCAAATTAATACTTTTTAAAAGGGTGCTATTTTTCAAATTAATACTTTTTAAAGGCGCAATTTTATAAATTAACATTTTTTAACAGGAGGCAATTTCTAAAATTAACACTTTTTTGAAAGGGCCCAATTTTTTAAACTAACTCTTTTTTGAAAGGGCGCAATTTTTCAAATTAACACTTTTCGAAAGGGTGAGATTTTTCAAATTAATACTTTTTAAAAGGGCGCAATTTTTCAAAATAACTTTTTTGAAAAGATTCGATTCCTTTAATTTGCGTTGTTTCGAAGCCTGTTTACAATTTACTTTTTTTTTTGAAAAAGTCTACTGTTTCAGAATTTCAGTAGGTGTTAAAACACCCAAGCACCCACTCCAAGTACGCCTCTGCGTCACACTGCTTGTGCAACTTGAGTTTACCTCTCACCGTTCTCTCCGTTACAACCGGGTGAATTTTCCTATAGTTATTTCTTATCTTTCTAGAGGATTATAAGGTTGCAAATTACAAATCAGATATTTACATTTTCAACACACTAATTTGGTACCACCACCACCAACCAACATTAAATTTGCTGACTACCATTTTTGGCAGGGTAAACGGAGCAATAAACTTGGCTTTATGGGCATATACCTACTGTAATTCCGATTTTGCTCGCAATTCTACTTACTAATCCTCCCCTGTCGACCTTAATACTCCTACTGTTTTTCATACTGACTTTCAAGGTCAAATTGTATTAGGACGGCATTTTTAGTAAAGCGGTTAGATTTGCTGTGAAAAATATAGCGGTTGGTAAGTATTTCGGTGAGTGGTTTTAAGTGTCAAATTATTTTGCAAAATGACCTTCTGTTGTAATCTGGTTATTGTAAAGTAGTAGTGAAAATTCGTTCCTCATTAACAAATTCAACGAAGGCAGAGTTGATTGAAACGTGTTGACTGTGAAAACTAAATCATCTTAAAACAGGAAGATATGAGTCTAAAACGCTCAAAATTACATGCGTATTTAAAATAATTATAAACGCTATTAGGTTGCATTTTAAATGCATTATAAAAATATAACAGCACATCTTGTACTACAAGATGCCCTTTAGATGCATTTTTGATGCGTTTTAAATGTACTTCAGATTTGAAAATGCTTTTTAGGCGAATTTGAAAAACGTGACTTTTTTTAAAAAGTTCATAATTTTATAAAATAAGGTTTATAAAACTCCGTTTCAAAAACTTTCACCGTTTCAGAAACGTGCCATTTCAAAAAAGTTCAAAATTTTATAAACATAGTATTTCCAAAAACCCCAAAAATTCAAAACTTGATTCCAAAAAACATCAAAATTTCACACACATGCAATTTCAAAATAATTCAAACTCATTAATGACAACTAAGTTCATAGAAGTTGAAAATATCATTTTCAAAAGGCGAAAAATTTCAAAAATGTAATTTTTTAAAACTTTTCAAAGAAGAAAAATCAATATTTTATAAATACACTATTTTAAAACAGTGCAAATTGTCAAAAATACACTGTTTAAAAAAGTGCAAACTGTCATAAATACACTATTTCAAAAAAATGCAAAATGTTATAAATGCGCTACTTCAAAAAATGCAAATTGTCATAAATGCACTATTAAAAAACAAATTATCAAAATCTCCCTATTTTAAAAAGCTCAAAATGTCATAAACACGCCATTTCAAAATCGTTTCAATATTTTACACATCTTGGACTTCAAAATGTGCTTATAATGCAATTTCTATGTTGTCTTATGCACGTTAAATGAATTTGGTAAGCATCCTATAACTGCGCTCATGATGAAACTACAACTACAACTACACTGTGCATACAAGTAAGATCTTGGCGTTTGACTTGCTCCAGGTTTACAAGGCAGGCATGACGCGATAGAAAAGCTGATTCAGTCGCTGGAGTTCTATTTAGAAGAAAAATGCAATTTTTCTTTTTCAATGCACCAGAGGAAGGAATATTGCACAATTATTCCGCCCACCCGAATCTGAAGATGTATAAGCTCTTCTAAGGTATTGTCAAAGATGTGAGGGGAATCTCGAATGATTTCAGTTTAATAAATTCAAGTCTATTGTGTGAGGTGCAAAATGACAGAATGCAAGTCAAAATCGTCGATACTGCACTCGACACTCGACTTTTCCATCAATTGCAGATTCAGTACAAAGTACATACGTACGTCATCTCTAAAGGGAAAAACACCATGTACCATGTACAATGTACAATGTTGCTAACAGAGATGAGACGGTCACGGTGAGATGTTCTACAAGTAAAGCCTCATTCATTGATTTTATGTTGATACAAATGTCAGCTGAGAGTGTACATATCTGTAGTGTGACTGACTATGAGAATAGCCAGGATGAAGTTTTCAGTGCAGTGTAATAATGGAGAAATAGAACTTGTAAAACCGGTATGGAAGATTCGTTATTTTATTTTATTTACAATGCAATGTCTTGGAGAGAAGAGAAAATCCGAAGTAGGAGCAGGGATAGGTAGGCATGGTATAGGTATACAGATATGTACATATGTAGGGAAGGAGATAAATCTTTTGTGATACAAGAGTATTTGGAGACGTTTGAGCCAGATCAATCATTCTGTCGCATTAGAACCGACCCCCTACCACCATAAGTGGCATCTTAAACCCTCAAACGGCTCTTCAAAGTAACGTCTATGACCCACATAACATTTGTTCTCCGTCTCCAGCCCAGACAGACGGCATCAGTAGTGGCTGCCAAGCCAACATAAAGTCAACCCATGGCCATGGCCATGGTCATGTGAACACGTTAAAACTCTCTGTGTGTGGAACACAATGAAACTGCGATACACCAACTTATATGCAATGCATATATGTACATTTCAATTTCTCCATTCGCAGCGAAACTTAGGAAAAGGATGCTCGAAAAATCCTTGCATCACTCTTTCAACACTCCCTCCTATTTCCCCTTTCTTTCTGCAAAGGTATTAGTGACAATGCAACGTAGAATTGAAATCCTATAAGGCATTTTTTTTGCACTGAGTATGTACACTGTAAAAACTGGTGCAACAGAAAAACCTGGGCAATTTAGTATAAATATGAATACAGTTAGGATGCATTTCAAGTACATCTGAAGGGAATCTAAAAATTCGAAGTGTATCCAAAATTCCAAAATTCAAATTTGTTTTTTAACACACGCTTAAAGTTTAAAAACTTAAAATAGGAAATTTTGAATGGCTAAAAAATTGTCAAAAATCGAAATATTTAGACGTTGAAAAGTGGTTGAAATATGAAATTTTGAAAGGCTTAAAAAATGTTGAAATAGGAATTCTTGAAAGGTTAAAAAATTGTTGATATAGGAATTCTTGAAATGCTTAAAAAATGTTGAAATATAAAATTTTGAAAGGCTTAAAAACCGTTGGAGAAAGAAATATTGAAAAGTTCAAATATTTTTGAAAGAAAATTTTTTGAACAGCTCTAAAAATGTGTTAAACTATTCTATTTTAAAAGGGCTTGAAATTGACAAAATAAGGAAATTTGAAAAACCAAATGTTAAGAAATTGTCGGAATTTTGAAACATTTTAATAATATTGAAACAGAAAATTGTAAAACGCGTCTAAATTCTTGCCTTGTATCTTGAATGCGGTTGTGATGCATTCTATTTCTGTGTATAAGTACAAAATGTAAATTATACGAGAGGATTACAGATATCAGCATATTACGTTAAGGTACATTTTCCCTGATTTAGATTTGATTAGTTTTTATAGTGTACATTTGTATATGTGAATACTTGTATGTGGTTGCGTCATCCCCACAATTGCGTAGCATGATGTGTGTAAATGTGATCTATTTGGGCCATTTAGACATTTTGAAGATTGTAACGACTGTATAATACACCCCGCGAACCAACGCGACGAGCTGTGTTGAGTAAACGCCTAAAAATGTATTTGCGACAGATAATGCAATGTAAAACTGAAACTTATTGGTTTACTCGAGGATAAATATAAATTTGGAGGAAGCAGAGCATCGCAAAGACACTCGTGGATAGTATTACATAACAAATTACAATGCGATATTACAAAATCCATAAATAAAACCATGTACTTGGCCTGGACTGCCTGCGAGTGTAACTAAGCATGCGACAACATTATGTTCGAATTGCTCACAACGGCCACCAAAAGGATCTATAGATTTTCCTCCATGCCACTTCCTCTTTAGAGAATTGTTCGAGACGTTCGAGCGATGTCAGTTGCATTGGCATTGGCATCGCACTAACTGTGACACATACGAAGAAAAGCCAGTCCTTGGTTGGTTGTTGTTCTCGTAATGGTACATATGTTTGGGCGCCACATGTACATATGTACACACGTCCACATTCAACCCGAGAGGAATGGTGGCAGTAGCGGCGGCAGGGGTAGGCTTAGGCGTATAAAGGATTTTTAAAATTTACACAAAAACAGATGCAGTTTTTTAAAATTTACGCAAAAAGAGATGCAGGTTTTTGAAATTGACACAAAAACAGACCCAAGTTTTTGAAATTTATACAAAAATAGATGCAGTTTTTTCAAATTTATACAAAAACATGCAATTTTTTGAATTTTACGTAAAAACAGATGCAGTTTTTGGAAATTTACACAAAAACAGACGCGGTTTTTTGGAATTTACACAGAAACAGACGCAGTTTTTTAAAATTTACGCAAAAAAAGATGCAGTTTTTGGAAATTTACACAAAAACAGACGCGGTTTTTTGGAATTTACACAGAAACAGACGCAGTTTTTTAAAATTTACGCAAAAAAAGATGCAGTTTTTTAGAATTTACACAAGAACAGATGGAATTTTTTGAATTTTACGCAAACAAAAACGCAATTTTTTGAAATTTACGCAAAAACAGATGCAGTTTTTGGAAATTTACACAAAAACAGATGCAGTTTTTTAAAATCTACCCAAAAACAGATGCAGTTTTTTAAAATCTGCACAAAAAATATGCAATTTTTTGAATTTTACGGAAAATGGATGGAGTTTTTTTAAATTTACACAAAAACAGATGCAGTGTTTTTTAAACATTTACACAAAACACAGATTAATTTTTTTGAAATACGCACTCGATAAGATAAGATGTAATTTGTTTAAACACTAATACTAATAAGACCCATTTTTTTCAGCAGGCCTACACGAAAAAAATTCCTGCGGACGCTACTGAATGGAGACATCCGCGTGGGCACCTCTGCACTTATACACAATATTTCTGTAGGATGCCAATGTCCCAAATTATTTTGCAACTCTGAGAAGACACAAGTTTCCCATTTTCTCTTTGGAAAATGGTCTCGGAACAAGTCCCTGAGGTCATCTTAAGATCACTTGGTATGTCTCACTTGTGCACCATCAACTTTCTTTACGAACCAAAATTTTCGATCTTTCTATCCAGATATTTCCCCCTGATCTTCCAGAAGCTTAGTCTTTACTCCCAAAAGTACGTTACACTGGTTTTGGCTAGAAATGGCAACGGCAATGGCAATGGCAATAGCAAAGGCAAAGGCAACGAAGTTCATGCCTTTGGCCATACCATAGTCTTTGCAATACTTTCACAGCTCAACTTCATCCTCTGCTCTTCCAATGATAAGGTGGATACGCACCTTGGTAATATCATAAACCCTAAGTTTTCTTACTAATTGAAGAAGATAAGTCCGTTTCCAGGTTTTAGCAATTTTAATGCGCACTTTCCTTCCTACTTTCTTCATCTCCAGGAGAGACTTTTAGCCAGGGCCAGGGCCACGAGCAGCTTCAGCTTTGTAATTAGTTCCATAGATTTATCGCAAATTTAATTTTCTTATGATAACCTCTTTCAACTCGTGCAATCAATTTTCAGTCGTTGTTCTCAAGTGTGCAAAATAATATGAATCCGCGTGCACAGGAACACTGTCAAAACCGGAGAATCTTAAAACCGGAGAAATTGCATGTAAAACGAAGGGAACATTTTTGTATTTAGAGCATTCATTTGCAACATAATACATAAAAACATTAAAACCCTTTAGACTGATCGTGATATTTCATGTTTCAGTAGTTTTTTATCGTTACAAGATTTTTTATTTTGGCAATTTTGAAATCCTTCCAAATTTTTATTTTAGCCATTTTGAGTCGCTCCAAAATGTTCTATTTCAACAGTATACGAACGCTTAAAAAATCATTTTAACAAAGCCTAACATTTCATAAAAGCCCTTTAAAGACAAAGCTTAAAATTTCATAAAAACCAATTCCAAAACAGCTCAGAATTTCGTAAACACAGTATTTAAAAACTTGAAATTTTGTAAGTCGGGAGTTAAAAAATGCTCAAAATTTCATAAACATGTCATTTCAAAAATGCTTAAAATTTCATGAACACGTCATTTGAAAAATGCTCAAAATTTCATAAACACACCATTTAAAAAATGCTCAAAATTTCATGAACACACCATTTAAAAAATGCTCAAAATTTCATAAACACGTCATTTCAAAAATGCTTAAAATTTCATGAACACGTCATTTGAAAAATGCTCAAAATTTCATAAGCACACCATTTAAAAAATGCTCAAAATTTCATAAACACGTCATTTCAAAAAGTCTTAAAATTTCATAAACACACCATTTTAAAAATGCTCAAAATTTCATAAACGCACAAGTTTAAAAAGTTTAAATGCTTTACTGCTCAACTTCGACTGAGAGATGCGCTTTAGATGTACTTTCAATGCGTTTTACGTAAATGCACTTTACACACACGCACAATATTCGTGCACCAGTTTTTAAAGTGTAACTTTATAGCTTGCACATATGTGCCACAAAAGCATTGCATGCAAAATCTAGCTCTCAGTTTTCAGTGGTAAAATACTGTAAAGGTATATAAAAGGAACAATAACATAGTACCTTAAAGGAACTTCATAAATTCAAATTTTTCCCTCTCCTTCCCGAAAAGGTTAACAAAGTTAGCAAAGTCATATTTGCAAACTTTGAAAAAGATAATTACCCAAAGAGTGGTAATTTCAACTTTAGAACATGAACCAGTCACCAATGCTACGGCAAAATGGTTCACTACTAATATTCACAATGGTAATTTACTAATACACTAAAGTAAATGATGAAGATACCTTTCCTATATCCCATCCTTTATTAAATTGTCTCTAGTAGCTTAAAAATTAACAAGAAAAGACAAGAGAAGGTTTCCCGAGTGACGATTTGACACAGCCTTTATAGAAAGTCATTCTGTTGAAAACAATACATTAGGCTAATTGCAACGGAGCAGGAAATTCTAAACGCAACACGTTCAGCTATACTACAACAGCTATAGAGCTAATAACATTCAATTAATCGCCTGTTGCTAGCACAGAATCTTTTGCGAGGAATGACAATAGGATTTCCTCTTAATATCCAAGCTTATTCTACCAACTTCTAGTTATTCATTGTGTCCATATTAATACCTAATAAATATCTGCACCATGACTGCCTTGCCATGGAAGAAGCAAAAAATAATCCTGTCAAACATTCAAACAAATGAATATGCATATAAAGCGACTATCCTGCTCTGGATGTAAAGTAATGAACTCATTAAACATATTAGATTTGACATGAAACCGTGTTACAATGGAAGGCTGTAAAGGTGCTTAGATTTTCCAAATGCTTGATAAACGGGAGGGAGAACTACATGTGTATACTACGATAACAGCGAAACAAGATCAAGTCAAGACAGAAAGACTTTCCGAGAAATCTGTTACTACCAGGATCCAGGTTCCTATGTATGTATAATATGTAGAAGAAACTCTCCCAGAAAAATTTTGACAGAGAATGGAATCAGAATGTGAAAATGTAGAAGTAGAAAGAAAAGTAGCATATTACAGAATACATATAAAGGCATGGTAGGAAGATCAGCGGCGCAATTATTGGAATGGGTGCTTGGGCACCCCCCCCCCAAAAAAAAAATTCTGAAAAAATTAGATTTCTTCAAAAAATGTTAATTTATCGAAAAAATAGATATATCTGTCTAAGAGTGTTAAATAAAAAAATTGAATCTTTTTAAAGGCGTTAATTACAAAAATGCGTTGAAAAAACAGACTTATTTAAAAAGTTTGTCAAAAAATCGATCTTTTAAAATAATGTCAATTAAAAAAATCAGACATTTTCAAAAAGTGTTAATTTGAAAAATTATGTCCTTTCAATAGGGAAATTAATTAGAAAAATGAGACCTTTTCCAAACGTGTAAATTGGAAAAATTACCCCCCGCACCAAAAGTAATAGTTAAAAAATTAATTTTTCAAAAAAAGTTATTGAAAAAATTACATCCTTTTAAAAAGCGTTGATTGGAAAAACAAGACTTTTTAAAAAAGTATTAGTTAAAAAATAAAATTACGCCCTTTCAAAATATATTAATTTGATTAATCAGACACTTTCAAAAAGTATTAATATGAAAATTTAGACATTTTCAAAATGTGCTAGTTGAAAAAAATCGGACATTTTCAAAAAGTTTTGATGGAAAAAATCAAACATTTTCAAAAAGTCCCAGCTGAAAAAAATCAGACACTTTCAAAAAGTGTTAACTCAAAAGAAGCAGACACTTTCAATAGGCGTTAATTGAAAAAATTAGGCCTTTTCAAAAACTGCTAATTAGAACAATGAAACCATTTCAAAAAGTGTTCATTGAAGAATTTACACTTTTTAAAAAAATATACACTTGGAACACTAGACTTGAAAAGTTATATTTCTACAAAATGCATCTTAAAACTACACAACATCCCCAAAATTCAATCTTAAGGTTACGCCCCTGAAGAAGCTACAAGAATTGGAGGAAGAGAAACAGCTCGAATGTGGAATGAAATAAAGGGAAAGGACGACGAGACGATGAGTCAGAAGCTTTAATCTAATCGTGTAAAAGAACTAAGCTATATGATTCACGTCCGTTCATACTTCACAGGCTCAGTGACAGACTTCCTTAAGTATAAGGGATCTCAAGTTTTCATGAAATGGTCCGCATATATAACCTGAACTTGGTTGAGCTGGGCTTCTGTATATGTAGTACACTACACCCAACGACCCAACGCAATGTACATAGCTACATACATACTACATCCACATCAACCAGCTCACACAAGATCAAGATGAAACTCTGGAGTTAATCCGAAAATGGAAATAATGGAAAAGAAGAGACCATATCTTTATGAACTAACCTGTCCTGGAGCAAAAGGTACTAGGAACCAACAAGAGCAGCTCACGCTAGTGCTAGTGCTATCTGTACTACACCAGTACCAGGACCAGGACCAGGTTTTATGTGTGTCAGGCTTTAAAGTTTTCATTGCTAGTACCTTCCATAAGATTCATTCTATAAGATTGTACACAGGCACATACATACACTGCGTGGTATATGTATACGGTATCTATTTATTACTTCCAAACTTTACAACTCCAACTCAACTCCAAGACCAATATACTGGCAGAAGATGATACGATATAAATCTGGGGATGAAAACTTTTCACTTTAATGCTCCAAATAGGCTGATAATATCAAATGTACGGTCTGATTTTATTGTTGTTTCGTAATGCTATTAGCTGGGTTAACAGTGGGCAGTCTAGTGTACACTACACTTACTCCGTGACCGGCAGTTCATTCTTTTCCAATTGATGGACTGGCAAAAACGTGCTGGAAAAATTCCACAAAGATGAGTTAAACGGAGTTGGATTTGGATGTGGATCTCATGTTATCTTTTGGATGTGGGATAAGTCACTGGATTTCCTGTCATAATATTCTCCACTCATCCTTGTTTCCCAACACAAACCAACCTCAACAAAAAAAAGGAAATGCATTCAAAATATTTCAAAAATGCATTGAGAAGGGAAGCAGAAGAAATCACGTGAGTGAAACTTACTCAATTCAATATTTCCTAAGCATTTTGTAGCAGAATAGCATTTTATTGCAGCTAGGTATATAAGCTACAATTATGTATATACCTATATAAAATCCAAATAGCCTTAAAAACAAAATGACCTGAATTCGTAAGTTGTGGGTTGGTTAAAAGTTCCTCACATGTTTAGTACGCGCCTTTACAGAAAGTGCAAAACGTTCCAATGATGGGTTTGCAAAAAAAGAGTAAAAATTGTAATTTCGACTTTTCAGAAAGTGCAAAATGTTCTAATTACGACCTTTCACAAAGTGCAAAATGTTATAATTAGGACTTTTCACAAAGAGCAAAATGTTATAATTAGGACTTTTTGAAAAGTGCTAAACTTTATAATTTAATTTTTAGAAAGTCTAAAATGTTGTAATTACAACTTTTCAGAAAACGCAAAATGTTGTAATTAATTAGGACTTTTTGAAAAGTGGAAAACGTTCTAATTACAACTTTTCAAAAAGTGCTAAACTTTCAAATTTAATTTTTAGAAAGTGCAAAATGTTGTAATTACGACTTTTCAAAAAGTACGAATTATTTTAATTACGACTTTTCAGAAAGTACAAAATGTTATAATTAGGACTTTTCCAAAAGTGGGAAAGGTTCTAATTACGACTTCAAAAAGTGCTGAACTTTCTATTTACGGTATTTTGAAAAAGAAACAAAGCTCTGACTTCAAAAAATGTGAAAACGAATAAAAAAAATTTCATAATTGCTGATACAGGTCATTTCACATTGTATCCTTGTTGGATTTGGTTCATGTTGCTTTTAACAGAATTTGAATTTAAGTCAGTTTGACTCTTTGTAAAGTGGCATAAACGAAGCGTATACCGTTCAAGTCCGTGTTTGTTGGAGTACATAAACATAGGCAAAATAAAATGATAATAAACACCTAATTATTACACAAATTTGTATAGCGAAAAATTGAATTATGTGAATATGCGATTAATTATGCGATCCTGAGCAGCCTTGGCATATTTTATATAAATTCATTTTCTCTTAAAGAAGCAACAGCGACAGCTTTCGTTGGCATCTTTATCATAAGTCACCATACATAAGACTAACGTAAGAAGACAAATTACGACAATGTTCTATGTAGCGAACATCCGTGCAGGCTAGACATTTATCACGGGCTGCATAATATGTAGAGCACACATAGCATCCTCTGTCACACTTTAATTTCAGAAACATTCATCAAATGCCATTAAGAACACCCTCAACAAGTTTTTTCAATCGTCTGTTGCTCATATTTAGTGATAATTTCATGGGAAAATTAGAGTCGATTGCTCCTGTCAGTTTTGCACTCGTAAAAGTTTTGGTTCCTTCTCCTGGCTATGTTTTACCAAACATTTACAGAAGCTGTCATGATCGTTATCTCCAGTCATAATCAGGTCAGAAACCATAAGTTCTTGACATAATCACCAAACCTTGACCATATAATATGGCGCGGGGAAAATGTGCCACACTATGATAATGAAGGTGATACATGTAAATGGGGATGCAATTATTGCCTGTAAAAAGAAATTCTAAGTGCTTTTTTGCAGATAAACCTGCGATGCATCCTGACTGCATTTCTTACTATACTAAATACGCATAGGTCTTGGATCTTTAGGATGCACCAGTTTTTCAGTGTAGTTCCGGTTATTAAATTTTTTATTTATTTAATTTTGAAGCCTTTGAAAATGTTAAAATAGGAAATTTTGAAGCCTTTGAAAATGTTAAAATACGAAATTTTGAAGCATTTGAAAAATGTCAACATAGGAAATTTTGAAGCGCTCCAAAAATATTAAAATTAAAAATTTTGAAGCGCTACATAAATTTTAAATCTTGAAGCTTTTCCAAAATATTTAAAATAGGTAATTTTCAAGCATTTGAAAAATGTCAAACATGAAAATTTTGAAGCGTTTCAAAAATGCCAACATAGGAAATTTTGAAGCGTTTCAAAAATGCCAAAATGCGAAATTTTGAAGCGTTTCAAAAATACTGAAATTAGAAATATTGAAGCACTTCAAAAATGTTAAAATTCGAAACGAAGCGTTTCAAGCGAAATGTTTCAATAAAGAATTTTGAAGACTATAAAATTTTGAAAGGCTTATTTTTTTGAAACAGGACACCGCAGTCTAATCATCAAATGCGTTTGTAGTGCACGTATGATTTATCCTACAGCAACCACGTTCATAATTATTGTGCTACATACACGTAGAGTTTTGAAGATTTTTAGATGCATTTTTTTCCTGTTTTACGATTCTTTAGTTATTACAGTGTACCAAATCGGAGCTAAGAACCAGATCCAGTGTGTGTTAGTTTGGGAAAAAAGGAGAAGCCATGAACATGAACATGAACCTTATCTGGGTTGAACTTTTATTTTCCAAGGGAGTGCAGTGCAGTGGCCTTCGTCACTAAAGGCTGTCGGTTGGTTTTGGTGAGTGAGTTGCAGCGAAAATCAGTAGCATGCATACATATGTACGTAACTCATATTTCAAAATTCCCATATGCTTCTCAGGATGATACCGGCTCGATGAATCGTCTCGTCTCGAAAGAAGAGAGTAACAGCGGGAGCAGCCTGCTGAGAAAACAGTTTCCTCAACTTCTTTTATAGCGTAACAAAAGCAAAAATCCGACTTTTTTTATCGTGATTTTCAAGCAGTCCTTAAGAAGCTACATGAACGTCCAAAGCTCTAAAAATTTCTTCACTACATATTTACAAACACAAGTAAACTTTTTATTGTAATGCAGATGACAAATAAATTTTATTTTCAATGGTAACCTCTAAATTTTCTTAAAAACTCCCTTGAGACACGATACACCCGCAAGAGCAGATCTATGAGAAGAAGTCGACTAACGTAAGAGGTTTTTCAAACCTCCCCCCTCTCTCCTCCTCCCATATGAAAGGTTCATATGGGTTCATCTTCGTACTTGTTGTGTACCTATTTATACAAGTTTTTCTTGCTGTCGGAATCCAAATGCCCGAGAAGAATCTTTGATCTTTACTCCACTAATGATGTTATTATATATTCTCCACTTCTCCATGAGGAAAACCCATCTTGTGCATTAACTCTTTCTACCCACGTGATAAATTAAAATAAATTCGTGTATTATTCGTGTGCATATCATCGTAGTGAGCCACAGTAGCGTAAATTGACGTAGGCCACATAGGACTAGGCCTACAAAGGGTTTTTAAAAGTACACAGCCTTCTTTAAGATTTTCAAGTATAAGACTCATTATTATTTTTTAAATTTACACAAAAACGAAACGGTTTTTTAAAACAGAAAAACGACGTATCTTTTTTAAATTTCCTTGAAAAGGCGCCATTTTGTTTATAATTTACACGAAAGAGACGCGGTTTTTTTTAATTTTAAAAGACAGCCATGGTTTTTTTAAATTAAAACAAAAATGTGCGATATTTTTTAATAATTTATACAAAAGGGACGCAGTTTTTTAAATCTAAAAGAAAAAGATGGGGTGTTTTTAAAATTTACATGAAAAGGCGCCAGTTGAAAAGCAGTTTTTTAAATTAAAAGAAAGAGAGTTTTTTTTTTAAATTTACACGGAAAAGGCACGATTTTTTATGATATACACTAAACAAGGCGCTAGCAGTTTTTTTAAAATTTTACACCGTGATATTAAGTTTTTTTCAGGCCTACAAGAAAACAAATCCTGGGACGCTACTGATGTAGAAATGTGAATACAATTTTAGCGATGTCTATCTAAAGGTTAATAATAGCTTCAAGGGAAGCGTTGCTCCCGAAACGATTGATTAATATTAAAGATAGAACCTATGAAATCACCATAAAGGTTCATACTCGCACAGTGGAAATATTTATATGTATATGTACCTAGGTACGTTGGGTTACTTCATGGATGAGAAGGCAGGAGGAAATAATTGCAGTAAGTATAATTATGAAAAGTGTATTACCTCAAATGAGTAGTTGTGTAAATGTGTGGGACGACTCCTATTTTTGGAACGTGGGTGGATGCAGATTTTATAAAATTATCGACTACCACCAACGTGTGAGTGTATGTTGGTATGTATACCATACCACTCTAGTCATAACAGTTGGTTAAACTTGGAAAAAGTCTCCCTGTGGTACTTGTGATAACAACCCAAACAAATATTTTTACATTGCAGCTCTAGAAATGCAGTCATATGACGGGATATTTTGAACGAAAGCAATTATCGTGAGGTGGAGACCAAAGTCAACTTTCTACAGTTTTGAAGTGCAAAATGTGTGCTACTGTACTGGCAAGGCCAAAGATGCTCCGTTAGGTTGCACGAATGCACACACTCTCTAAAATACCTTCCTATTCCAACCATTTTTGTTAACTAGATGCGTGAGAGGTGAGTTATACATCGTCATTGAAGAATGAAAAAAAGCTAAATGCTATGTTAAAGCATAGCATTTAGCTCTTTTTTCATTCTTCAACGACGATATGCGAATGATTATAGAAAGATAATCGGTTTTTACTGTGTAAATTGGTGCGAATGTTTTCGAGCTACTGCGTTCATTCGGAAATCTATATTTACACTGTAACAACTGCATGATCTTAGAACAGGAAAACATGCATCTAAAATACAAAACTAGTTGAGGGTCACCTTTTCATTTTGTCGTAGTAAGCCCAGGTTATGAAGACAAACTTTTTAAAGAGAAACACAAAGTCAGACTTTTTGAAAAGTGCAAAAAATAAAAAAATTCGACGTTTAGAAACCGTGAAAAATTAAAAATTTCGACGGTTTGAGAAGTGCGCACAAAAATTTCTACTTTTTGAAAACGTGTAAAAAAATTCGACTTTTTGCAAACGTGTAAAAAATAAAATTTAGACTTTTTAAAAACGTGTAAAAAATAAAATTTAGACTTTTTAAAAATGTGTAAAAAATAAAAAAATCGCCGTTTTGGAAAATCGTAATTTTAAATTGATACCTTTTGAAAAGGTAAAAAATAAATTTTTAGGCTGTTTAAAAATTTGTGAAAATTAAAAATTGAGGCTTTTTTAAAGTGTACAAATTTAAAATTCAGGTTTTTTGAAAAAATAAGGGTATTCACGATACCGTTATAACGCCATTTCGCGTTATAAGACTTACGCGTTACAACAACTAATATGCAACGCGTTATCATCAACAAGCATTTTAAATTATTAAGAAGCTACGCCTACACATTACAGCACTAACTAGTTTTGGTGCCTTCAGTATTACAGGTGCTGTT
>JAAXYX010002398.1:0-17668 GCA_036851915.1 Ptenothrix huangshanensis
TCTACCTAACTACAACCACTGGTTTCGCCGAACAGATCTTTGTTCGGACAGCTAGCGTGGACCAGAGACGGGACAGACGGAAAAACACGTCTGATCTCGACCTCGGCTAGCTGGAAACTCAAAACAACCACTTATCTAAGAAACAAACACCGCAAGAGCTGTAAAATCGACCAAAGGTTGGATAACTACTCCCGTAATTGATAACTCCACCTCAATTTTCCACTTACTTGTGACGTGACAGCGTATTATAGCCATAGCGTAAGTCTTTGTGTTCATTCAAAAAGTTTGCATTAATTATAGAATCTGTACTTTTAAACTGTTTAGTTGTTCAGCCCATTAGCCATTATAAAGTCAGAGTGGTGTCTGTCGTGGATTGTTTCTGCTTAAAATTTATGTGATGCTCCAACACAATTTATTCGTTCCACCTACATAATTTTATTACAACTAAAATTAAATGTACATAACCTCCTGTTCATACCTTTTGAAAATAATAAAACATAAATGCAGAGTAAATAAATGGGCATAATTATTTTTGTAGTTGCATTGTGTTAATTTGTATTGATTAACTATTTCTAAGATTTTAGAGCATATATCCTTAAAATATTTTTAGCCATACACAATTATAACCTTTTTTTCTTTTTTGTAATTTTAAAAAAACTATATAGTGGGTAAATAAAAGTTTGATTTCCTTATCAAGTAATTTTACTTCTCCGCGTCAAGAGGGACTATTTTAACTAAATTTTTTATAGACAAAAACTGGTTTTCGTAAACTTCTAGGGACATCATTTATTGAACTTGTAGGATTGGTGCGGGTTGACCTTGACCTTGACACGTGCTTGCGGGCATGTTCGATGTACGAGAGTATGAGATCACATTTACTTCCTTCACAAATGGCCCAACTTCACGTGTAGTCTCCTTAAGCACTGTATGTGTACAATAGGATAATAGAAAAATTAAAAACATAATAAAAACAAAAAAACCTTAAAACTAATGATCTATTTCACATGCCGTTATGCATTTTTGAGAACCTCATTAGACGCTATGTTAATATTTTTTAAAACTCCTAAAAATCAAACTAATTTAATAACTCACGCTCCAAGTTGCCCTTATTTCTAGCAAACAATTCAAGTTTTACTCGAACCAGTGGGCACATTTTAAAGGCAAAGTGGCCTGAAATGTGAGTCAAAACTGGCCTCGTTCTGTGAATTCTTTGCTCCATAAAATTGTCCGCGATTGCGATACAAACCGTCCTCAGACCTGTAAAAAATAAATAAAATTAGGCATTCAAGACAAATCGAATTCAGGTTGAAATAAAAATCATAATAAAAGCACTTACATTTAGCATCCAGCATAGACTTTGTGGATCTTACAACATCCAGCGTTGCCAGGTCCAAGCCATCAGCATTGTGGAAAAGTTGCAAGCAAACTTCTCTTTCGATTCCTGTAAGAGCCACATCCAGATCCGGACAGGGATCAAGTATTTCCTTTTTATCGTCATTAGCCGTCATTTCTGTCTCCCCCAAAACTTGTACGCCAATATGTAGATGTTTTAAAAAAGTCAAACTCCAAATTGCTCCAAACGCTTCAGGAATATTGTTCAAAAGTCCCAGGCGAACATTAACAAGATTTGGAAACATTTTAGGCAGGTTCAGCATACATTGGGTCGCAGGCTGGTTTGGAAATACAATTCTATTTACTGACAAAACCGTTTCGTTGTAATATGCGCCCATAAATCTTTCACCAAACACGGCGTCAGATATGCATGCGCACATTTTAAAACTCCCGCTCACATGTTTTAGTCGGGGAAAAGTTTGCGACATGTGGAAAGGAGTGGAGGGAAATACAGTCGTGCATCGCTTAGCTACGAAGTGGAGGTGTTCCAGTTGGGGCATGATTGGAATTGGAAACGGAGGATAGTAAAAAAACGGATGGCCAAAAAAATGTTTTAAAGAGTGAGCAGTTGAATGAAGGATTTTGCGAATAACTTTACTCGCCTTCTTCATCAAATCTTCCGTAGCTAATAATGGTTGATAATCAAAAATCATTATATTTAACATTTTGAGTGCTAAGTGTCGTTCCGCAAGATGCGAGACTGGTTCAAGGAGGTCCGCGTTCAGTTTCAAACCCAAGAAGGATACAAGTTGCTCTTTCCCCGACTGCAGTAGAACGTTGATGTAATTCGTGTGCTGAATTGCTGACAATGATATTTTTCGAATATTGATCCCAACTTCAAGAAGTCTTTGAAATACTTGAGAAGATGGTGATTCTGAACAATCAATGTTAAGTTCCTCCAGCTTCGGAAACACTTTCTGCTCTTTGCCCCCAAATATGGGAGAGAATGCTTCGGAATAATCGTCTTCCTGTTCAAAGATGATGTCCTCAGATGCTTCTAGTATAAGTTTTTTGAGATTCGTGAAATGAGGAAATAAGAGACTACCGATGGTCTTCAAGCAAGGCCACGTATCCTCTTCGCCCGGAGGAGTTTTGCTTAACAAATCTAAGAAGCAAACTTGAACCAAGCTTCCGTATTTCAAAAGAAAAGTTTCGAGTTGGGTACTGTAGACATTGTATATTACAAGTGTAAAATTGCAGCAAGGAAATGGTAAACTTAATTCTAAACTCTTTTCCAAGATATGTAAGGTTGATTCTAGTTTAGTTTGGTGATACTCTTTCATTGAGCCCATTTCGATGACTCGATGAGAATGAAATTCAACGGATTCCATAAAATGCAAACCTACGCCAATCGATTTTCGCCTGTGTAGTATATCAGTGGCTTTCTTATTCCAAGTGGTGTTTGTAAGGCGAACAAGGAGCAACTCTTTTTTATCCAGTTTTTCCAGAACGGTTTGTAGCAACTAGGGACGATCAAAAGGAACAATAATTATTATTACCATATTTATTAATTATTAATCACATGGTTTGTTATTTCGTACACACTATATTGATTCAAATGCTTACCAATTCAATTCCAAATACTTTCTGAGCAAAATGTGCTAATGTAGAATTCTTGTGAGTAGATGCTTCCACCGTCTCAATATCCATGATTTGTTTGATTTTCAGCATTCACTTAATTATCGTATTCAGAATATGACACTATTGATAAAAAGAATCAATTTTGTTCAATTATAGGTTTCTTCAAACTTCAGAGCTTTTAAGATAAAGTTGTTTTAATACTTGCTCATAATGTGTACTCAAGATTTATGGATTCCTAATCCAAATACACACGTGCGTTAGTATATACGACTATTATGGAATAGTTTTTCCACAAGTAATGATCCAAGGTCGGAAAGTGGCCTTAGCATTATGCACGTGATAGTTTCTCTTCACCATTGTCCTTGTTTCTTGCCCTTCAATAATTCATCCTGGAAAAAGATTTTGAAAGTACCTATGTGTATTGTTCATAAACTGAAGGTCACATTATGAGTATTGTTGCTGTCTTGATCCATATTTTGCCCTTTGCCTTACGAAAACTTCCTTTTAAATTTAATTATATTGGACACAACCTTGTTAATTCGTGCCGAAGTGTAGAATTACCTCCACCCTAAACGGTGTAAAATATAAAAATACTGAGATTTTCAAAAAGTGTATAATGGAAAAATCAAGATTTTTACATAAGCTGTGTTAACTAAAAAAAACTTGCTCAAAACGTGTAAAATAAAAATATACTTTTCTAAATGCTTTAAAATGTAATATAAAAAAATAGTTTGATAAAATTGTTAAATATATAAATAACGACTTTTAAAACTGTTAAATGTAAAAATAAAAGCATTTTCAAAAAGTAAGGTATACAGTGAAACTTATTTATAACGACCGCCGTTATAACGCCATTTTCGCTATAACGACATGTATAAGCGTCCCCGTCAAAAAGCCTATGCATTCTCATGTTAAATTTGCGGTTATAAGGTCACTCTTTATAACGACATTCTCTCTATAACGTCATGCTGCAACCTGCCCCACGGCTGTATTCAGGTTTTAATTGGAAACTTTATAACGTCATGCATGCTTGGTTTGCACGTACCTTTAGCTGTCATACATAATTAAACATTTACAAGTACAATAAACTTGTTAAATTTTAATGCAGTAATTACGTAAAATAGAATTAAGTTAGATTGTCCTATGTAATGACTGAAACGATTAACTTATGCTAATGTGTCCAGATATTGTTATGCTAATAATAAACTTTCATTGATATGGACATTGTATTTGTGCTGTGACGATCAATATGAGACAATGTACGTCAATTTAACGTCCCATCACTGCAGTGTTTAAATATGGGCATGCAAATCGACTGTATTTTTTCTTGAACTTTGTGGGAAAAGTTTTACATTAGAAACTAAAAGACAAACTAATGTCGATACACAACTAAGAAAGAAACGAAGAGCGTAAAGCTCACCAAAATTTTGCCTACCTCTTGCCTAGCCTTTTTTCAGTAAATATAACGCTCTTCCCCTTTGCCTTGCGTATTTTTCAGTAACGATTAGGATGTAGTCTTTTGCTTAGCCTATTTTGCCTCTTTGTCGGAGTGCCTTCCTATAGCCTATTTACCCAATCTCTAGCCTTTTTTAAAACATTTTGTGCCTTTTTTCGGGGTATCGTAATTGAGACCTACCTAAAAATAAATAAAGTAAAAACACTCCTGGAATTTTTAACCTATATATTTATTGATTCGTTGTACACAATATAATATCCCATTATCAATTGGGGTAACGAAATAATAAATAATTAGGAAGCAAGCTGTTGTCCAAATTCTTTCCGAAAGTTCCAGGAAATCTTGATGAGTACTGTGGTGCTGACTATAGTTCTGGCTGCCGGTGAGCTGCAACACGCATTTGGTTTATACGTTTACAAAACGTTTAGATTACGGTACAATGTAAAAACACTCCATACCGTCGATGAAAGCGCGAAACGTATATTTTGAAAAATCCTTCAGATATAAGAAAAGCTGTATAGCTTTGCTTTGCTCCTCCAACGACAATATCACTGAAATGTGATAGCCTTAGAGGCGCAAACGCGACAGTAATGAGAAAGCATTTAGCCTTTACAGCCTACTGCTATCTACCTACAATTTGAACTGCGTACCTTGCCTTGCCTTTTTTCTTCCGATTTTTAAAAAATGCCTCTAGCCTAGCCTCTTAACTTTAATTTTGATAGTTATCCCTACTGCCTAGCCTATATTTAACGTTTTAAACCATGCACCCTACCTTTTACCCTTTTTTTCGCCTACCTGCAAGGCTAGGCGGTGAACTTTGGAACAGCGTATTTTAATCTTTATATAATACAAACAAATGTCTATTGATTTTCAAAAACACAGTTACTGTAGCACGTATTTCATTTTCGTCTCCAATCGTATTGTTTATTATGTAACCAAACGTAGCATCCTATAACGTCTAGACGTTGTAGTTTATAGCGTCACTTCTCTATAACGTCCAAGAAAATCGGTCCCGTGAGGTGTCGTTATAACGAAGTTACACTGTAATTACAAATGCAGAACTTCATACTATTTCTAAAATTGTAAAAAGTAAAAGAGTGTTTTCTGAAAAGTGTAAAATGCAAAAATTAGAAATTTTTCAAGAGTAGAAAATGGAACAACGTATTTTTTTCAGAAAACGTCAGACAGCAATTAGTATACATATGCCTTGAAATTCTGCAGAATCATCCTAGCATGAAATCATTTACTAATTAAACTCATGAGCGGTATTCACGATAACGCCGTTTCGCGTTATATGACTTTTGGCGTTACAGCGCAAAAACACAACGCGTTACAACGCCAACATTAGTGGAAGTCTGGAATCCGAAATCCTGAAAAATATTTACTTTCGGAAATAGTGGGAAGATTCAATTTGCATGTGCTCAAATGGCCACTACGGCACTCAAAAAGTAAAGTCGAGTAAAAAATGCACTGCAATTGCTTATTTTGGATTCCGGATACTGGCGTTACCACTTCTTGCAACCGGACCATTACACTGCTAAAGGATAGCGAAATAAAAAATTTAATTGTTATCTCCTCGTCAACAAACATTTAAAGTTATTAAAAGAAGCTACGCCTACATACACGTTACAACGCTTATTATTACTTCAATAAACTTATTTGTGAATTTGACTGGCGACACTGGCACGGTAATAAAACTTCCAGGAAGTACCATAAACATATATCTTGGAAAAGGTTTATTTCGTTGGGTAGCAGCTGTAGCGGGAAAATTTAATCCGTTTGATTTGAAATCTGAATTGTACTTTTCTGTACTAACTGCACCCTGTACCCTGTAGTACAGTGTGTAATTATACAAATAATCAATCCTTTCAAATTGCTCATACGTCCAAGCTTGCTATTGTGTACAAATCAAGTTGCTTAATAGGTTATATTTTAGGCATTAGATTAAAAGGAAAAATGAATACGGAATCGATTTTGAATAAGAAGCTTTGTGAGCATCATGGAATAACAAAACAAGTTAGCATTTCCTTGGGTCGTGTGAAAATTGAGGGAGCACTAAGTTGGAAAAGAAGTGTTGACAAAAAACAGAAGTCTTGGACTCGTGACAAGAATGGCTACTTTAAATGCCCTCATACCAACTGTGATTACAAATCTGTTTATAAGCGTAGTCTTCCCCAACACATTGTCAAACATTCGACTAATAGACCATTTAAATGTCAAGAGTGTAGCAGTACCTTTAAATCATTTAGTTACCTTAAAAGTCATCTTGCCCTTCATTCTGACAAGAAACTTGTCTGCTCGTTCATCGAATGCAACCGAAAATTCCGATATTCTTCCAATTTAAAGAGTCATATGAGGACACACGAAGAAGAAAAACCCTACAGCTGCTCTGTGTGCGGATGGAAATGTCGCTTTAGCAGCAATTTTAAGAAGCACCTGAAAGTCCACGGAGTGGGAGTGACAAAATATTACTGCAAGCAATGTGACTACGTTGCTAAGGACCCTCGTTATCTTAAGGCGCATATTCAGAGTAGACATCCGGACCCAAGTGTGAAATCAAAAAAACCTTACAAATGCTCACAATGCGATTTCTCTTCGTTTCACCAATCTAATCTAATACGGCACGCAAATACACATTTGAAAGATAAACCGTACTGCTGTGGATTGTGTAGTTATAAATGTAACACTCCTTGCAATTTAAACCGCCATATTAGAACCCACACTGGAGAGAAACCTTACACTTGCTCATCGTGCGATTTTGAAGCAGCTAGTACACAAAAACTTAATTTGCACATTAACAGGCACCACAAGAGGAATGTGAAAAATCATAAGTGCAGTTTTTGCCCAAAAGCTTTTTACACTAAAAGGGAATTAAATGCGCACTTTAGAAATCATACGGGAGAGAAGCCGTACGCATGTTCATTCTGCAAACTCGAATTTGCAACCCACTGTGGAAGAAATTACCACTGCAAGAGGTGCAGAAAGAAACCAGTTGCTTGATTAACAAGTCCCATAATCGTCACATCTGCGGAATATCATTTACGCACCCTGCGGTCAAAAGTGCCTTGATTAACAAGATTAAGTTGCATAAAATGAAGATATTCATGAACGTTTGTACGAAACATTCAGAATAACTTTATCAGATTTTGGTGGTATTCTACATAATTTTGTTTTCCTTATCTGAACTAACTTCTGAGTAAAGAATTCATTTTAAATTTTGAGACGTGAAGTGTACTACATTCAGTTAATTTCATATGTGTACATAGTTTTTGATATTAAATAAATAATTATCTATTGTTTCAGTTTGTAGTAACATATGGTTGTTTTTGACTAATTATAGCCACATGTAATTATTTTTATCCTTACTTGCAAGTTTAACTTTTTGATTTCACAGAGCAGGCGGTTTCACATCCCCATCTACTCACCTAATAAAAACAACATGCATTTGCCAAGCACACGATTAAACCCTACAAGTGCCAGTTTTGTAGGTGTGGATTTTTGTAGTGTAGTACTAAACACTTGCATGAAAACGTATGCACAAAGAGACCCGATGGAATAATTACCAAGCCGTACAAATGTCAGTTTTGCAAGCAAGCATTTGAGATACCTTATAAGAGAAGAAAGCATTTTGTTTCTTGAAAATTGAGTTGTAAAGATGTGAAATAGATGACTAAAATGGTTTTTTACAATGTCCTGTTAAGTTGGTAAGAATTGCATTAAATGAACTAAATGCAACTCATGATCAGTTTTATTTTATACCCCAGCAAAGCATAGATTATTTTTTTACTAAATGGTTGTTGAATCAACACCAAAACAGACAAAACTTTATGTGATTGTTACTGCATACATAAAATAGGCTTTACGTAAATTTTTACTTTTTAATACTTTTATGTAATATAACTTGATTTAGTTAATTTTTTTCAAGAAAAAGCAGTATAAGGTAACCCAATGCTACAAGTTGTTATTTTATTTTTACATACATAATAATGCCTGGTGACCTGCATACATACACAAATAGTCCATCGAACTATTTCACTAATTGGTAGAAATAAAATTTGGAAAAATGGAGATAATGAGTGCAACAAGGAGGTCATGGGAAATTAATTCCCTTTTGAAAAACCAAACTTCCTATTAACCCCCATCTGCTACTTAGTAGTTTAGCAAGAGACACGATTTGGGAGAGCCACTGGCAACACGGTCGCAAGGCTAACGCTCACGACAGACAGTCAAGTTGTATTGTAGAGAATTGAATTCATTGGTTTGAGGCTGCGGAGGGAAAACTTAAATTGGAAATACAATCACTTCAGATTCCTCCAGTTCTTCACAGTCGCCAAATAAGAAAAATCACGACTGATCATATTAACCTTGTGTGTAAATAGCAGTTATTGTAATTATAAAGATTGCTTTTGAACTAAACTTTGCGGAATGGAAACAACGAGGTCAAATTACATCGAGAAGCTACGTCTACAGTACGGAATCACAAAACAAGTCAAAGTTTTGTTGCGCCGCGTAGAAACTGATTCGGATACCACAATTTGTGCTCCGGCAAGTTGTAATAGAAGCGTAGAGGCAACAAAAAAGAGTACAGAACACAGGAAAGAAAATGGATTTTTTGTGTGCTCTCGTCCTAATTGTCATTATAAATGTAAGGCCCAGAGTAGTCTCAAAATCCACATGGTGAAGCATTCTACAGAACGACCGCATAAATGTCAACAGTGCAACAAAAAATTTAAATACATAGTTACTTTGAGAAGACATTTAGCAGTTCATAATGGGGCTGAAAAGAAGTTTTCCTGTTCATTTCCTGAATGCAGCTGGAAATTTCGAGCTTCTTCGGATTTAAAGAAACATTTTAGGACACACACAAGAGAAAAACCCCAAAAGTGCTCAATCTGCGGATGGAAATGCAATAGCATCTGTAGCATGAAGCGGCACATGCGAGTTCATGGAGTCAACCCAAAGAAATATTATTGCAAGATGTGTAATTTCGTTACCAAGGATTCTTGGTATTTAACAACTCACACGCAGAGTAAGCACTTTAACGCGACTGAAAGAACAATAAAACTATACAAGTGTTCCCAGTGCCAATATTCTTCCCACCGCCAATGTAATTTTAACAGACATTGTAGGAAGCATTTGGAAGAAAAACCATTTAAATGTGCGTTCTGTAGTTATAACTGCGCTGCGAGCACCAGTTTGAACATCCATTACAGGACGCATACCTTGGAAAAACCTTTTTTCTGCTCCAAGTGCAATTTCGAAGGTAGAACGCAAGTTCAACTCGACAACCACTTCAACAGATGCCATCAAGAGCCAACATACAATTGCGATTTGTGTCCCAAAACCTTCTACAGAAAAGATGGATTAAACGCGCATGTCATATCACATACGCACACGGAAAAGAAGAAATATGCATGCAATTTTTGTGAACGCGAGTATTCTTTTAATTCAGGTAGAAGTATACATCAAAAGGCTTGCAAAAAGAGGCCACAGTGAGTTTTCTAAAAATCAGTCAAACAATTAATTATAGTAAAAATACAATTAATTATGTAAAATGTTATGATACATATTCCTTATAAATTACAATAACAAGTACAACGGAAGCTGTGCAAGCTCTTAACATTTTGAAGGCTACGTTTTCTTTAGATTTTTGTGTTTGTATTCGGTATAAACTCAGAACTTGAATTTAAACTATTTTGGATTTTTAAATTGTATAGTTTTTTAGTTGAAAATTACTGCAAATCTTATATTCTTAAATTTAAGTCCTGATTCAGATTACTGTGCTTAGCCAAACTCAAATTCAATCAAATTTTAATAAAAAGGTTTAGTTACAACATATCCAAAAGCACCGAATTAAATCATTTATTAATTTAAATCTCATAAATTTAATTTGTTTAATCGTAATGTTTTGTGGCGGTTGACACTAAGAGTTAATTACAGTGCTCTCGCGATATAGCGTACTTTTTGGGACGGCCGGTTTTGATACGTTATGAGGAGGGTACGTTATGTAGAAAGATTACTATGCAGTGCAAGTAAATACTTAAACGATAAACACAACGAAATCGACTAAATGAAGGTTAATATTTTTTGTCTCTCTTCAGCAAATTCTTTTAACATCATTTTAAAAGCCTTCAGCATTAGTTCAAACTCGATTTTTTGCGTTTTTACAACGCATTTCTACAATGAGGCAGAAGTCCAAAATCTGGGTACGTTGTATGGAGGAAGGTCCTAATGTATTACTATGTAGCGGTACTACAAAATCGGTACCTGATGTGGAGGTTTACGTTATATGGAGTTACGTTATATGGAGAGAAAATCCCACTGAAATAGATTAGATGTAGGACGGGGAATAGTAAAAAGTACCGTATGTGGAGGTATACGTTATACGGAGGTACGTTATATCGCGAGAGCACTGTAGTATATCCTTACTTTTTTGGAAGTTAACTTGTTCATTGGCATACTGAGTGGTAAAATAATCTTACGGTCAGTTGCACCGTTAAGCATTTTATTTATTTCTATTTCACAACTTACGAAAAACAGGCATTGGGATCGGTCGGCAGGTTTTGCGGAAAAAATGCGTCAATTAAAATTACGTGCAGACAATAGCAACCCCAGCATATTCTATGAGATTTCATTTCGGTTAATTTGGACCGCAGGACATAAAAAATTCATAAATGTGGCAACTGTTTCAGTAAAATTTGATTGATTATTGACTTTTCTAGCTGCACAAAATAATACGAAATTATGAACTCCGGCCTAAACATGGACAGTTCCAACTACCAGCATGTTTCTTGAGCACGGACAGGAGAAAAGCAAGAGTTTAGGTACTTTGTGCACGTAAAGGTAAAACAAACGAGGGATTTTAAAATAATTATTAATTCAAAAACGCAGCTGATTCAATGACATTTATTTTTATTTATCGGTAAAATCTCCGTTTAGATCTGGAGACGAAGAAGCCAGCCGCATTGATGGTGCAGGAAACCGAAGCACTTATTACAATTGCGACGTTGAATTTATTGCAGTAGTCGGGAGTAACGATAACGGCAACATTGCGGCACAGTATTTTGTAGTTTTGTAGTGACTAGTGACATACTGAAAGTACTGTTCTGCTCTCAGCTAATTTGTTGTTGTTCAGCCCCATAAGATAGAATTTGTGAGTAACTGGCAACATTGTCACAGGTCTATCGCTCAGGACAGACGGTCTAGAGTTGTAAAGAATTGTTTTCATCGGTTTCAAGCTTCAGACGGGAAACTTAAAGTGGAATTTACCTCAGAGCTCAAATCAAACTTTCACAGTCGCCGAAGTAAACAACAAAATAAAAGCCGATTATTTTTTCAAAGACCATCATATTAATATTTTACGTAAATAGCAAACATACCATTGCTTGCGAACCAAACTTTTCAGAATGGAGCTAACGAGTTCGAATTCCGACGAGAAGCTACGTCAACTGTATGGAATCACAAAACAAATCAAGGTTTTGTTGTACCGCGTAAAACCTGATTTGATTACTGCAATGGATGCTCCGGCAAGCCGAAATAGAAACGTAAAGCCAACACAAGTGGAAGTAGAGCACAAGAAAGAAAATGGATTTCTTGTATGCTCCCATCCTGAGTGCCATTTTAAATGTTTGTTCCGGAGCAGTCTCAAAATGCACATGGTGAAGCATTCCACAGAACGGCCGCACAAATGTCAACAGTGCAACAAAACATTTAAATCTACAAAAACATTGAACGTACATTTCGGAATTCATAGTGGGGCTGAAAAGAAATTTACTTGTTCATTTCCTGGATGCAGCTGGAAATTTCAAGCTTCTTCAGATTTGAAGAAACATTTTAGGACACACACGGGAGAAAAACCCCAAAAGTGCTCAATCTGCGGATGGAAGTGCAACAGCACCTGCAGTATGAAGCGGCACATGCGAGTTCATGGAGTCGGCACAAAGAAATATTATTGCAAGAAATGTGACTTTGTTACCAAGGATTCTTGGTATCTAACAACTCACACGCAAAGTAAACACTTTGATGCGACTGAAAGAACGATAAAACTATACAAGTGTTCCCAGTGCCAATATTCTTCACACCGCCAATGTAATTTCAACAGACATTGTAGGACACATTTAGAAGAAAAACCATTTAAATGTGCGTTCTGCGACTATAACTGTGCTTCGAGGACCGGTTTAAACATGCATTACAGGACGCACACTTTGGAAAAACCTTATTCTTGTTCGGAGTGCAATTTTGCAGCAGCATCGAAAAAACAAGTGGACAACCATTTTAACAGACGCCACAATGGTCAAGCGCGAGAATACAAGTGCGCATTTTGCAACAAAGCATTCTACAGTGACGCGGTTTTGATCATGCATGTCCGAACTCACACGGGTGAAAAGCCATATCCATGCAGATTTTGTGGACGCGAATTTTCTCGAAGCGGAGGAAGAAATCTCCACTCAAAAAGTTGCGAAAAGCGGCCACATCAATTTTGAGGGAAATAAATCAAGGCAAGGAATAACAGAAATGTCTAATGGATATGTGAATAAAATAATGGTTGCAATTACAACTAATTATGTAAAATGTTATGATACATATTCTGCATGAAAATACTGTATTGAAACGACCGAAAATGTGTAAGCTTGTAAAACAAAAAAAACGTTGAAGCTGCATTGCCTTTTATTTCTACATTTTTATTCCTTATTAACACAATGTTTGAGTTAAAACTATTTTACATTTTTTTAGTTGGTTAGTTTTTAAGCTTAAAATACATACAGATATCTGTAGTTTAAGTTCTGAAAGAGATTACTGTGTGTAATTGAAAGCTCGACATTTTTTAATAAAAAACATTAATATTATTACAAATTACATTAGTGTATTAATACAAAATATCTACAAACACCGAATTAAATCATCTACTCATTTTAGCATTACAAGTTGATGTAGAAAATTTAAATAAAAAACAATTTTAATGTCAACAGTGCACCAAAAAGATTAAATCTACCATTTTGGACTGGTGAATAAACCCTACAGCCTACAGTTGTCAGATTTGCCGTCGTGAATATTTGTGGTACACAATACACAACCAACAAACATTTCTATTTACTTATCAATGTTATTTAATGTATTATCTGCCTAAATATTTTGTTATTATTGTTGTGCTGTGTAATGCCGTTTCCATTTGTACTTGAATTTCCTTGTAGAAAACTTATTGGATATTCTCGTCATGTACCTATTTACATATTTGGAGAACATATTTTTGCTAACTAAACGCACGCGTCATACTGATACCGTAAAACCTCCCATTATAGCCTGTCTCTAATGGTAACCTGTGGAAATCATGCAATTTAGTATAAAGGCAGCCGGTCTCTAAAGATTGCCTGTGTCAAATATGTTGTTAGTGTGATCAATGATAGTGCATTATGGTGTAGAAGCATCACAAGAATAAATAAATAATAAAGAATATAAGTCGAGTAATAATGCAAGGAATGAACCCCGTAACTGTAACTTGTCACTTTTATTTGTTTTTAGCATGTATTCTTTCTTAAGAGTGTAACTTATCACTAGGAGTAAGAATTAGAATTTAGAATTATCCTTTGATATTACTTATTATGGTTATAGTTAGTAAATACGTATATTTACTTCTGACCTCTGAAGATAGCCGGCCTCTAAAGATGACCGGGGATAAGAGACAATATTTACAATGATAACCCTTGCTATAATTAGAGGTTTTACGGTAATGGGGAAAACTTGGTGTGAGAATCAGACCGGACTTCACCATTGGTGTTTTGTGTCGCCTGTCTCTGTTTTTTTTGGTCGGTCAAGTACCTATACTTTGCATGTCTTCTAATAACATTTGTTCTGTATCCATAGTACAGTGGAATCGCGATGAACCGAACTTAAAGGTTCAAGTTTCACAAAACATGTGCGGTTTACATAACGTTTGGCTTAAAGAAAGACATGTTAAAGCAATAGCGTTTAATTCCAGCAAAGCAAACTAAATAATTAAATTTTTATAAAGTTCGAGTTCAAAATATACGTACACTACTAAATTAAAAATAATCCGTCGTTTTTGAAGTGGAAAACTCAAAAAGTTTGTTACGATACAACAGACGCTCTTTACAGTTGAAAACTATTAAACTCATTGGTTTCAAGCTGTGGAGGGAAAGTTTAAATTGGAAATTTGTTTCAGATCACAACAGTGAACAGTCACAGTAAAATCACGATAAGCCACAGCCACACTATTAAATTGTAAAAAGTGAATACTAGTTACATGTTTGTACGCTGCATTTCGCAAAAAAAAGTTCACGATGTTGAATCTTGAAGAGAAGCTACGTCAACAATACGGAGCAACAAAACAAGTGAGGATTTGGTTGTGCCAAGTAGAAATTGACTCAAGTAGTACAGTTTGTGCTCCAACAAGTTTCAATAAAAATGCTACTACCACTCAAAAGAGTACACGGTAAGAAAAATAACCCACGTTTACACTTTTTTGTTTTAATATCTTGTAAGAATCACTAAAATTAAAACTTCGCTATAGGAACGTTTTTAGTTGAGGCGGGTGCTGCATTTGTGCTGCAGCACGCCTCAAAATTATAAAATTTTTGAAATTGATCCTGGATCTGTGGAACACTTTTAAAATTCATGCAAACGAGGTAGTTTTTTTTAAAATTTTATACAATAATGAAGCAGTTTAATTTGAATTTAAACAAAAAAATCACGGGTTTTTTTAATACAAGAAGGACGCAGTTCTTTTAAATACAAAAACGAAGCAGTTTTTTTAAATGTATACAAAAATAGCGTAGTGTTCTTTAGAATTTACAAAAGTTTAAGCAGTTTTTTTTAAATATACACAGAAATAGCACAGTTTTTTAAAATTAAAAAAAAATAACGCAATTTTTAAAGCAAACTCACACCAAAAAATTCTGCGGACGCTACTGTTTTACAGTAGAAAAAAATGCAAGAGAATACAAAAAAATTTTTTGCTAGCGCCCCAAAAATGAAAAATCAGTTACTAGTAGTAACTGTAATCAGCCTACTAATATTTTAACAATAAATGTATTTCTAAGAACCTACGGTTTCGACAAACCATAATGTTTTTGAGATTAATTTTTGTAAAAACATACTTTACAGGGAGGAGCCAAGTAAGTTGAATTTCGATGAGAAGATGCGTCAACAATATGGAATCACAAAACAAGTCAAGGTTTTGTTGCGCCGTGTAGAAACTAATTTGGATACCACAATCTGTGGTCTGAGAAGTTGTAATAAAAGCGTTGAGCCAAAAGAAGTGAATAAAAATGGATTTTTTGTATGCTCTCATCCTCATTGCTATTACAAATGTGTGGTGCAGAGCAGTTTAAAAATGCACATGGTAAAGCATTCCACAGAACGACCGTACAAATGTCAACAGTGCAACAAAACATTTAAATACACAGCTACGTTGAGAAGACATTTACAAGTTCATAATGGGGCTGAGAAGAAGTTTTCCTGTTCATTTCCCGGATGCAGCTGGAAATTTCAAGCTTCTTCAGATTTGAAGAAACATTTTAGAACACACACGGGAGAAAAACCACAAATGTGCTCAATCTGCGGATGGAAATGTAGCAGCACCTGTAGTATGAAGCGGCACATGCGAGTACATGGAGTCGACACAAAGAAATATTATTGCAAGGAATGTGACTTCGTTACCAAGGACTCTTCGTATCTAAAAACGCACATACAGATGAAGCATTTGGACGCCACCGAAAGGACAATAAAACTATACAAATGCTCTCAATGCGAATATTCTACATTCCGCCAATGCAGTTTCATAGCTCATTCTTACACTCATTTAAATGAAAAGCCATATAAATGTGGATTCTGTAACTTTAATTGTACGTCGAGCACCAGCCTAAATCAGCATTTCAGGAAGCACACCTCAGAAAAACCGCATTTCTGCTCCAAGTGCGATTTTGAAGGAAGTACCAAAGTTCAAGTCGACAACCACTTCAACAGACACCACCAAGTGCCAAAATACAATTGCGATTTGTGTCCCAAAGCCTTCTACAGAAAAGATGGATTAAAGGCGCATGTCATATCCCATACGCATACGGGAACGAAAAAATATGCATGCAATTTTTGTGAACGCGAATATTCTTTTAATTCAGGTAGAAGTATCCACCAAAAGGCTTGCAAAAAGAGGCCGCAGTGAGTTTTCAAAAAATCAGTCGACTTGGCTTATATCCTAAAGCCTTCTAAAGGAAAGATGAATGAAACTCACACATAAAAGAAGTCATATTGATTGGCGATTTTTGTGAACGCGAGTTTGTTCTAAATGGAGATAGATTTTTTTACGAAAAGGCTTGCAAAAAAAGACCACATTTAATTTAATACAGCAATCAAACAAGCCAGTAAAACACAAAATTGCTGCATGAAAATATGAACTTGTGTTACAATGTAACTATAATGTAAATATTTGTGATAAATATCACATATCAAAATAAAACTTAATACAGTGTCGTGTATTTAATAGGTATATTGATTAAGGTTTATGTCTAAGCTTCTAATCGCGAGATAAAGTTGGACACATTGCTATTCATGAATACACTTAAAAATACCGACCGGGAGAAACAAGGGTGCAATTAACCCGACAAATAGCAATGCTATATTCGTTTTTTCAAAAAACGCCCTTCCTATTTTCTAATAATAGGGTCAGGATTTCAAAATTCTTACCTGTCCCAATTTTTTTATTAGTGTTAAGTGTCCATCTTTAGAGTGAAAAGTCCATGCTGATTTGGTGAATTCAAACAAATGCTTCGTTGTTTAAAAGTTTTGATTAGTTTACTTTTATGCTGTATTTATTTTGAACTATAATTATTAATGTTGTATGTTATAATTACGAATTAAATTACGTAGATACTTTAAACCTTGAACGATAAAGTTGGAAGTCAAACTACACGCTCGTAATTATGCTATTTAGATTTAATGATTTTTGGTGTTGTATAAATCCGTAAAATAATAAATCTGTAAAAACAATGTTAATCTATTTGGGTATTTTTCTGTTAATGATGTTAGTTTAGTTATTTTCATAATAATGTTAGTTTTGCATGCATTTGCGACGTTTTGATTTTAGGATGTCAAGTCATGTAGAACTTTGACGTTGCTTACATACTTTGGAAAAAATGACCTTTACCCGGGAACGATTTTTTCACTTTTTTGTTTGACTATTTTGTTCAGTTTTGTGTGCTGATTTCAAATATGAAAACCATTTTT